>DWGW01000569.1:0-14203 GCA_018247775.1 Udranomia orcinus
AACATCGAATTGAGGATCGTCTTCTCGTCCACAAGAGCAAGCACAAATTGATACTGGTATAAGTTCTAGATTAATCACATAGCCATATTGTCATATTTCTATCGTCTTTAGCTTATGATATAGGATCGAGAGGTGTTTGAAGAAAGCGTTGGCATTTGAAAATAACGCTCAATTTCCAAACGATCTGCAGTTATAAGTAATAATAATATTCTTTATTGTATATCACAGGATAAATGTATTAAAGAAAATCCAATTTTACATCGATTTATGTATACAAGCAAGGCAGTATTTTCGCTAAGCAGCGATCTCTACCAGACAACCTTAGGGTGAGAGTTAGGGAGAGAAAAGAGCTCTATTACGATCGTTACTATGTGTATGTTTAATTGATATAATTACTTCTATAGTTTTTATAAGACATTATATAAAATACTTAAACGTTATCTGTAATACCTTATTCATATCTTATACTTGAACATAATAGATAAAAATAATACTACTAAACCATCTCATATCCATACAAAATACATGAATCGATGAATTGGTTCTTATACATACACATAGATGGCGTAGTTGTGTTAAATATTTCTACCTGACAAACAAAATTTAACTTTATTTGTATAAAGACTACACTACTAATTATATGTCATGTGAATGTTTTATTGTCATTACCAACTCGTAATTTTTTCCTACACCAAACCTAAAAACAGATTTAAATCAGTATTTAAGAATGGGAAAAGAGAAAGAAGAACAGAATTGAAAGCCATGTATATTAAGAACAGGAAAAGGGAAAGAAAAACAAAATTGATTGGCACAGTCATGTATAAATTGCAATACAACCATCGCCCCAAACGGCTGTACAATGAGCACAGCGATGCTAAACTACGCGGTTATTGTTTAAACGGGACAAAGAATCGGTCGATACCTGCGTTGCCCTACTTACAGTCGGTGTGCTTTGAACTGATTAGTGTTTGTTTATCTTAACTAATTGTGGTGATACTTGGACCTACCGTTCGGCAACGTTTGGAAACTAAATCTCGGAAGTCCTGCTGAGAAATTGCTACCGTATATGTAAAATGCAAGAGAGACTGTCTTTAAGAGAAACAATTGTAAATCTCTATACTATGGCAGTTTAAAAGCACAGTTTTACTAGACATATGTTCTGTACGTATTACTTAGGTATACTATGGGCTTCGCGCTTAACTGAGTTAGTACCTGCACCTTGCCAGCGATCAATATTTTATGATTTAAAAATAATTTAAAGATAATTTATCATCATCATATTTTATCATTATCTTTAAATAAAGGTGTCAAGCTTAAATACGCGCTATACCTAAATACAATACTGCTGTTTTGCTAAATACAACGACGACTGTTGTTCGATGAAGCGAATACGATGCATACAGTTTTTTCTACTTAAGACACAAGTAACCGTAATGTACATTGATACGAAGTCTCTCAAGTAAGTCCTTTCTCAGCAGAGCCTACAATCGCTTGGAGCCAGTAGTTCTGGAAGCATTGTTTCAGCTGAACAAAGTATCGGTCGATACAGCTACCTACGCTGTCCTACTTACAGACGGTGTTCTTTGAACTGATTACTCCCATCCTACTTTAAGCACAGGTTTCACTGTCGCCTTGTAAGCGATGAGCGATAACGTTTTCCTTATCTTATGCTTTTTATGAGGTTATAAATCTGTCGCTATTAATTTTTGTCTCTTATATGTATTACAAAAATGGAATAAGTGGTTGATCTTTTTTCTTAAATTACTAGCATGTCAATACCTATTGGTAATTTTGTTAACCCCTCCCGCTAAGTTCGAAGGCTTGTGTTAGGAGCGGGTTCACGTCAATAGTGCTATAGGGGAGTGGGGACCGAACCCACGACCTCTCGATCGTAAGTCCGACACACTACCCATTGGGGTATTGCCGCTTCAAATTTGATATTGACTAGATAGAGTAGCTTATAGTTTTTAGTTAGCCAGTATAAAAATATACATTTGTCGCTAGTAAGCTATTCAAATTTTGTTGCCTCTTTTGACTATTTAATTCAATACTTTAGTTAATGATTATATCAAAATCGTCAAATCAAAATATCAAAATCTGTAATTATTTACATAATAACAATTATTTTTCTTAAATAAACTGCAATAATAATAATAAGTATTATGTGTAAACCATAATGTAAGATAAAAAAGTTTGATCTAACTTGCCACCCTAGCCTCGACTGCTTAGTTAGCTGGAAGATTCGCTACTGATTCCAGACCCATATTTAATAGTATTATAAGTTTAATAGTATAATAAATTGTAATCTCATTTCGAAAATATTATTATTATTTCTTATCAACTAATCAGAAATTGCTAAGTACTGTGAAGCAATAGTTAAATTAACATTTCTACAAGCAATGAGACTCTCGCCTTGTAAAACTAATAAACTGAAATGAATAAAAATATTTTAATTTTGTATAAATATTCGGCTTTATGAAACAGGTCCGTTATATCTTTAATAATGAAAGAACATTTATCTTATTTTTATCTTTTATCTTATTCGCTTGTTAGCGGTGAGTACAACCAGTTCTTGTTGTATTGTTTATTTCCATTATTCTAAGATAATCCTTACAAATTATGGCCATATCGTAATACGAGTGTTTGTTTTCAAGCTATTTATTGTTTTTGTTTGGGGTATTATGATGGATTAGAAACAAAGTAAGTCGAGTAAGTAGGTACTTTAAGAATGTTTTAGGTTATATTTAGGTGTAATAAGAATGATCATTAGCAATAAATTAATCTTTTGTTTTTTCGTTGGGTCAAAAACATTTTTATCTAGTTTATTTAGTTACTAACATATTCAATTAAACTGTACTAATCTAAGACTCCGATAATAAAATCCGATCCGATAATACCACTAGCGATTACAACTGAAAATAAATCAAAGGTATGCATTAATAAAATAAGTCATTTGTAATTATAACACTAACGAGCACAATTACCAACAACATTTGTTAATTTACGCCGCACAATTTGTCACAGCCAGGTATTATCACGGTATAAAGCACAGAAATTATGATAAAATGTCGTCCCGGAAGGCAATATTGCTTAAACGGCCACGTACAAAATTATAGGAAGCCGTGACATTTTTTTCTACATCCCAGTAGAGTCGGGAAGCCGGCGTGATTTATTTAATGAAAAAAAATGCCGTCTTACGGCAACTCCGCCCCGCCATTCGCTAGGATATTGCAATTAGCGTCTCAAATGACTTTTTACAATATCACGTCGACACCATTCCGACGCACTAATTAGAACCTTCAATATCGTTCGAAACGAGCGCAAAATGCTACATTAACGTCGACATAAACGATGGCAGCGTAACACGAATCGTTTCAGACGCCGCACCATCTTCCAGAAGCGCGAGCAAACAAACCGAGATGACGTAAAAGTACCTAGTGCTCAATACGGCGCGTCATCGAGAACACGATAACGCCTAACACCCTCCTTCTGAACAACAAATTAAGCGTCAAAGCGTAGCAATCTGTGAATTACAAGTGTAAATAATCCAAAGGCCGCCCAACCACCACCGTGGGCCGGGCTTTGGGTGAAAAAAAGAAACTCGTTAAAATAGCAGCTTAAAAAAGAAAAGCGCTGAAACGGGAAGGCTCGGGTGGTATCGGTTTTTCTCGACGCGGGCGGTTCGTTGGGCGGGGCGAGTCATCAGTAGCGCGCCGCCGGCCGGCTCGAGCGGACGTGCTGTGGGTTGTCGTCCTCCGTCTTCGCACCGGGCACATGTTTTGTGAGATTTCGGTATGTTGATGTCGTCGTGAAGAATAACAAAATGGACTTCCAGAGTGCGATGGAAACGTTTGCGGAAGCTTGGGCTGCGGCGAACACCGTCAAGTCGGAGGCTCCCAGCGATCTTTCACAGGTGGGTTCGTTTTTCAGCATTTTGCTTTTACATTTTTTTATATTTTTTTTGTTTTCATAATTTAAATCGGTTTGTAACATAGCCGATGTTTACCTGAAAAGTAATAAAAAAATGTGTTAAGTCTAGTAATAAGTGAGTTAAAAAGTAGTGTTTAAGTAAGTATATAAGTAGGTTACGTGAAAAAATTATTTGAACCTCCCACCCACTAAGTTTCAATCAAATGGACTCCAAAACAATGGGTACAAAATTTAACAATATAGCATACAGATCAGTGGGTTACGGTTTTGAAAGACCATAGCTTGCCAAATTGATACACTCAGACAATAAACAGTCAAGTTCATCTTGATAAGTTGAATTTGCATAAATATAATGAGACACTTACATACTTAAACATAATATTAAATTAAACAATAGTTATCGATGTATCGGCAAGGCCATTCAAAATGTTATTCCCAGTATTGTTAGCAGATTACTATATAACTGAACTCGTTCTAGATAAAATAAATCTTAATCCTAGTTACATATATACCTGCTTAATTAATTCATGCGCATGAAGATTTTTTAAGATAGTTAACAATAAAGATAATTAATAAAATAAAATAAATTATTAATTCGATATGATCTTTTTTACACGTTTTCCAATAAAGTTTTGCCTGCATTATTCCTTCTTTGATGTGTTGTATTTTTCGATTAGGTTTTTTGACTCACTTTTTACATTTTGTTACAGCTTTCAGTTATTATTTTTAAACAATACATTTTAAGCTTGTTTAAAGATATTTTTGAATAAACTTACTGATCGGTATTATATGTATATAGGAAATGATGATTTAATGTAATCGTTGAAATACTTTGTGTATCCTACTAATGACAAAATGTAAACCTAAATTGACCCATTTATACAACTCTAATTAATTATATTTTTACGTAAATAATGTTCCGTTGAATATACCCTACTGAGGTAATGTGAAACTTAACTAGTTGGTCGTTTATATGAAAACGAAAATTAACGCTTCCAATACGTATTAATCAAATTATGGCCGGTGGAATATGACACGATAATTTTGGGACAGAAATTGCAGTTTCCTTAAATTCTGCTGAACTACCACTTAAATACTAAGATGTGTAACAAGTTTTTTGGATGAAATGAAAGTTGCTCACATAACGTAAAAGTTTTTGTGCGTTGCCGTTTTTGAGGGAAATTCCGCTAAAGAACGTTGAACCTGATGCAGTTCCTGTATCATTGTGATTGAAAACCTTATTTTAGCCATCAAGAATCTTATTACAGCGTTCGACTTAACTACATTCAACGTCGGTAAAAACAAGAGCGACTATTTTAAAACCAAATTTGACTCCTCACTCATTGTCAGTATTGTGTTGTTTCTAGTTCGTTTTAGTTTCATTAAGAGCTTTAATATTATTAATTGCATCAATAAATATATGTTTAAAGAATGTTTCAAAAAAGTAAGAAAATAAATTGTTGATTAACAATATGCTCGCTCATCTTAAATTTATTGGGTCTATATATCGTTTGGATATTTAATTTAATTTTATTAACAACTTTAACATTTAACTACAACAGAAAAAAATATTTTTTTAAACGTAAGAAAATTATCGTTGATCGACTAATCGGTCGGATCGGTATCGTATGGTTTCTAGTTCTTTTTAATTTCATCGACGACTTGAACATTATTAACAACAACAAAAACCCCTTTAAATGTACTAAAGTAATTGCTGACTACTTAATCGGTTCTGTGATCAAGCTCTTCCGTTTTTTAACATCGAACTTCAATTACTACTCGGGTTAGCATTCAAAATTGACAGCCATCGTTCAACCCCAGTGACTACGGTTGTAAAATGGGTGTCCTGCTCGCTCTCACACGAATAATATACCTGGTTTCTTCTAACGGACCCTATTGACAGTTCTGTGTAAGCTTTGACAGACTGTAGCTTGCAATTGTTTTTTTGTACGTTAAGTTATAGGTTTATTAGAATTAGTAGAGATATATTTGCGGTTGTTCTTGGCTACAAAATGAGTAATATTTTTCAAATACATTTTTACATTTTCCTTTCTTTCCCTTTAGAGGAGTTTAATATTCATAAGTACTTGTAGCGATATACTAGAAAAATATATCCCTGCGATAAGTTTTTCTTCTTCAAATAATCAAATAACTTTCAATGTTTTCACTTGTGACTTTTTTTCTATTGTCTATTTTCTTCTAGATATCTAGAAACTAATGATGTTACTTTTGTTATTACTTTGCTTTAGCTGCCGTTAGATGGTTATGTCAAAGAGTTGCAATAACTATTCGAAATGCATCTTGATGAACATAATGTCTTTGAAAATATTACTGGGCCGTCTAATAGTTTTTTTTACAGGTTGTCCTTGATGAACATTATGCCCTTTGAAAATATTACTGAGCCATCTAATAGTTTTTTAAAGATTGTCATTAAGTTTATAGATGAAATATGTACATCCACTAACTGATAAAGAATTCGATAGTGAATGTTAGGCGTTCAGTATCGAACAAGAAGAATAAATAAATTCAAACTAAATGCTCATGTTGTATAAGTTTACTTTTTAGCACATAATTTGATTAATTCTTTCATTATATTTAAATTTGTAGTTCTCGGTCGTGTAAATGTAACAATAATAACTCGAGATAGATTCCTATTGGTTATTGGAAGAAAAAGTTTGGAATCGTGATTTAAGTCACGTTACGGCACTGTAGGGGTTCCCTAAGTTGAGTGTGAAGTTTTACGACAAATCATCTTCTGTATTGCGTTTACGTTTATTAAGGCCTTTCCGTTCGTTCTATTAATCGCTAACTTTTGCCCTGTTTCAATTATAAGGGTTAGGCATAGAATGTGGAGCTGACCGAGTTCCGAGTTACTCAACATCTTTCAAAATACTAAATAAGTATACTTTATAGTATGTTGATTTTCTCATTATGTTCTATTATCATTATTATAACAGTCAATTTAATACGCGCTTGATATCAAAATTTGTTTATTTTTATAAGTTTCAAAAATGCAATTTTATGAATTTCTAACTACCGTTACTAGATTACTTGGAATAAATACTAGAAATAGCAGAAGCCGAAGATACCTCATACTTTTATATCTAAAAGCAACTAACAATGCAACATGTTATATTCTAGGTACTTACATAAAAAATGAAAAAAAAAATCAATGATATACCCATCAATGTCATGAAAAATAATCTCACGCAAATCGTATCAATCTCCTGATTAGTAAGTGGCTAATATGCCTCGTTTAATTGCATTAAGCAGTGTAACTTACACGCGTTTGAACGCACACACTGTGGCTCCAATTAACGCGCTTCATCGAGGACAACTAATTAACTGCAATTTGTAAACTGTAATGAATATTTTAATGTTGTTTTCTTGGTAAAATCTATGATATTCATACATTTTTTGTAACACAGAATATTATGTAGAAGTACTTTTTTCACAAAAAAACAAATGAAGGTACTTAAAGTATCAAGTAATGAAGTTTTTTTTGTGAAAAAAATACTTATTTTATGTAATTATTATATTAAATGGATCTTTTAACGTCCTTTTAGCTAAGCAAATGTTGATGAATGATCTTTTCTTATGCAAAAGAATAGCTTCAAATGTTTGAATCATTTTATATTTGAACAAAATCATCATTTACGTCAACTTATAAACTTTTTAACAGCGGTATCATTTGGATTTTTGTAATTTTACGTTAAAGCGAGGATCAGGTAAGATAAGATAGGGAAAAGTACTATAATAACACACACTTATACTTGAGTTTTGAGTAAAAATGTTAGAATCTACCGTTCTAAAATACTAAGCGAAATTAAATTAACTAGATTCAACAAGTAAAACTTTATCAATTCAACGGAATTAGATTTTGTTTTATACATTCCACCAAATGCGTCAGCTGTAAATTAAATAAAGATAAAATATAAATATAAAGCAAAATATTGCATATGGAACGATGACAATATATTTTTCTTGCATATGAAGTTTTCTGGTTCATTTTAGAAGTTTTGTACTGAGAAAAAATCGTTAAAAGTATTAAATCACTTATGTCTAAAATAACAAAACTACGCATGTGCGATAACTGTTTTGTAGGTAGCCCATCCAATGCTTCCTTAAATGTTCATTAAATATAAATAAAAGCGAAAGCCAAACACAAATTTATAAAAATAAATTCATCATTTGGTTATATTTGCAATTGTATGTAATAATAGTTCTCAATTAACAAACGTCATTAAGATTATTCGGAAAGTAATTTTTATTTAATTTCTTCCGTGAACGGTCGATGGAATTGGAACACAACTTAATAGCCGGATATTTTTGAAAAATATTTTTATTGACTATAAAGTATTCCATCATCCACTATAAAGTATTACATCTTGGAAACAATTTAATAAGTATCATTTAAATTGTTTCAATTTGTCACAGTTCTTTAGAAAAAAAAATCATTTGGATTAAAAAAATAAAAATAATAAGGGAGAATGAAGAGATAGTTTTTAAAAACACAAAACAATATACATGTAAAATCACAAAAAAAAAACATAAATATAAATAAAATATTAGAATTAAAAGAGGATAAATGGTAAAACATGTTCGAACCGTTTATAGAACTAACTAAAGATTGTACGTCATCAAACACTTCGTTCGAATCAAAGAAAAAGGGGGGAAAAAGGAAAAAAATGTCAGTAGTGGCTACGTTCATGCAGATGTGACAAATCCGTTATCAGGTGCACGCAAGTCGGCTTGTCGTGACGAAAACAATAATCGATCCGCGCTATTCGATCGCGTTTATCGATGGATCGATAGCGGTGTTTATAAATATTCGTCCAACGAAATGGATTAACCATTATCGTGGATTATTGTTCGCCGCGATAACGCTTATTACCTACCTATTACTGATTACGTTGTGGAACTGCAGCTTTCCCAACCGTGCTTTACATGAAAAGAGAGCAACAAAATGCATAGATATATACATGTGTTTGTTCGTTAACATTTTGTAAGATACGGTATTGAATTTGAGATAGCTACATGATCGTTTATATATTTTGATTCATTGTTATTTATAGCTATCAATACTGCAACTGGATTTTAGTTCGCTCGGATTTTTTACGTTATACTATATTCTAATGATTTGGGCTATGTTTTGTTTGAGTAATTATATCTTCTGTAACCAGCTTCTATGTATGCATATTATCTTCATCTCTAATACGAGAAGCTGCGGACGCTAATTTCAAAAGTATGTCTAAAAATCTACTGTTTTCACGACCTCCAATAGAATCTGTCAACGAAAACCAGACACTAATTTTACGGACCTCGTATCCGCACGATATTGCTATAGCCTCAAGGTTGATGGATATATCGAAACCACCACTTTACTTATTAGAAGGTTTAGGTGTTTTTGAAGTTCTTACCAATAAAAACCTTATTGTTTAAGATTATTCTGTTTTGTTATTTACTATTTTGTTATTTACTTCATCTATAACAAAGTTTCTTAAATCTTAAACAAAAATATTTATGTATTTATGAATAAGGCTAAAACGGATGACTATGTTTGTGAAATTATTTGTAGGTTCTATGTTTAAGTGCTAAAAACTATTTTAAAATGAAAATCATAATATGTCAATTTATTAAACATTAACCGATATTTCAACAAACGATAAGTCTATCACATTTGAAACTGCAACGTAATTTAATTTAAATAAGAGGCCTCCATCTGTGTCTATTAAATTCACAGATTCTTTGATTAGATTTATGTTACATTTATGAAAACGCCTAAATTACTTAAGTTTTTTGGGAGGTCTTGCGGACAATCTTTTTCTGATACAATTAGGTAAAGGCGATAAAATTATGCATCAAAAGTCCACAAACATATTGTATTATCTAAATCTCAGTTTTATACAATACTAGATTGTAATATTTCGTAATTTAACGAGTTTTGTTTTACGACTTCCATTTTATGACAATATTGACCTTTGCTTTTGCTGGTTGATAAGAAATAATCCGACATTCTTATTTTAATTTAATCTCGATTATTCGGTTTTCCATTACGAGAATCATAAAGCACAACTACAAAATGATTTCATTCTAATTAACTGGCGCGCATTTTCGTGAAGAAACCTATGTATAAGCTGAATAATGTCTATCCGTTGACCGTTACTGGCCTTCCGAGCGACGACTGAGCCCGTACTTCGGGGCGCGAGTAAAAAACAGTAGACAAATTACATCTCCAGATGGGTACATAGAAAGTAGGCGCGTGCCGAGCTCGGCTCCCACAAAAACTATTGAGAGTTTATAATAGCTAAATCCGTGCAATTACACACGTACGGCCTTGTCAGGTGAATTACTCCGTGGTTCAATTTACGCTGGCTCCGTGGGACAATGCTGGGATTCAGATCTAATTATTCGCCACGCGCGACCGTCTTCTTTGTGATGTTATAATCGAAGTATAACTGACGCGGATCATTTTTTCCGCGACACAAGAGTGAAGTGTCAGGTTTTTTGCATATCTAATCGAGATACTGATGAGTTATTTTACATTAAGCACACTTTCGGCTGGTTTTAAAACATTTTCTATTACAAATCGTCCCGTGAAATTGTTTTATGTAATAGATGAGACTGTCTCTACAGCATCGCAAACATTTTATTTTCTGGACTTCTACTGGAATTCTAAAAATATAATCAAATTATCATCATCAACTAATTAGCCACAAATATCGTGTTTCTCTCAAATGTTGAGAAAACTGAAGAAAATCGTTATCAACATTGTAAAAAAAAATTCATTCCATTAGGACACAATTAAAGAAAATTTATCTCACTACCCTCCCTTCAATAAAATCAGACGTATTAGTCTTTCCGAAGCAAAAGAGCACTGAGCTATCGATTGTAACGCAAACGTCAACTATGTACGTTGTAGTTGAAATTTGGAATGTGAGTAATGTGATTTTTTATTTCGATTAACAAATTGATCCCGACGCAGGGTCGTCACTAACACGTCGGCGCGCGCCGCCGGTAATGGGCTCCATCGCGGATAAAGCGGAGAGACCGTTACCTTTCTCAAATCACGTACACTATTGTAATATCCAATCGCCCAGAAATGAGATTGCGGCTAACAAGTTATTTACATTGACGTTTTAATATGGACTCCGGCTGAAAAAACTATTTAAAAAGGTAATTATAAAGTGGTGGCAGTAATAGCCACCGTACGCGCCGGCACGCCGCCTTTGTGACGCAGCTAAACCCCCGAGATTAATTTCGCCGGTACAATGAGCCGGCCATAGTCAATAATGCCTGCTTCAATAAATATCTGTTGCGATATCGATTTGTCAATACTAAAGTTTCGAAAGCGTTTAGGGCACGCTCTCCGGTTCTCCGGCGTGATGCCATCTTTATTGCGTTCGGTTTTCGGAAAAATGATTAATATATGGGATCGGATAAGTAGTCGAGATTGACGAAAAGGCTGAGGTCTGTGACCGGGCGGCGCGGGGTGCGGGGTGCGGCGAAAAGATGCGAGGCAGCATTGCGCGGGCGCACCCAAAAACAAACCATAATTTACGGACCACTCGCTCGACGGCTGCCGTCGACACGCGCGATACTTTTTTACCATAGCCCTGATCCTGTTACAAAATAAATTTCTCACGAACATCAGACGCACATCTTTGAGAAATTGCGAAGTAATGAGGTCCAAAATTGAGAGCGACTACGGCGATACACTTCCGATATAATTTCGCTCGAATTAGCGATAGCATGATACTGTTTTATTTCGGACTTGAACTCGGTAGATTACGGCCGATATTGCGGTTTTGAGTTGCGCGTTTTTTGTGTAATGACGGGAGATAAGAATAAATACCCCGAGCGTGCGCACGGATGAGGAATTTCGGTAGCCCACGGCGGAGAAGGGCTGTACTTAGCTGAAATAAACTGCTAAGTATGGGTAATTTTCATACGGATACCTCGGTTCGGAATTATTTGCGAGTCGAAACTCACTGCCGAACAATGAGGTTGCTAGCTGCCTTACCATATTTGTTAAGTAGAATATGGTTTAATGATCTTACTAAACGGCAATATTAGCACGATAGCGATGCACACTGATGCGATATTGACTAGTTTTTTGTATAGACACGGGTTAATTATCTTATTTGAGACGAAAAAACGTGATGCGTGCAAAGTGAATTTGTCCATTTCGTGTAGACGTGGAGGATACGAGTTCCCTGAGGCTATCGTGATATCCGCTTATTTTATTAATAACAAACACTCAAGCAGCATTAACGCAACCGCGTTTTGGTACGATGGCTCGCTTTGACAAGAAATAATCGTCGTAATCGTCCGGTGTTCCCATAATATTTTAAAAATAAAAAAAATGGAAGGACTGCTTAAATATTCATCGAAATTGCACGCGTATGTGTAGCAGACAAAGACTGGCTTTCTCCAAGGGAAGGCGACGCGCAATCTAGCGATTACCTGCCTTTTTTGCCCCCCTCATTATGCAGATTCTGGCGAAAAAGGAATAAATTTAATAACACGCGTTCGTGCGCATGCGTTATCGAACGCACTTGCTTCTGATAATCTGCGCGCGCGCCGACCGCAATTATTGTGCGTAGTGCTGGGACCGTTGCTCGTATCGTATACTTTCGCAGGTTTTTTGTCACCCGTGCAACTAACGGCGCGAGGTCATTAGACAACTTTAGTGATCGAAAAGTTGATGTAGTGTGTGAACGATTGTGAATAGGTTAGGATTTATGAATAATAAAATTAGTTGTGTGTGATGCGGTTCTGGCTTTTATATTCCCAATACATAAGGAATAGCATCATTTGCGCGTGAGGGCGATATTGAGAATACTTTGTTAGCTGAATTGTCAAGAAACTACGAAAAACTATCAGAAATTCGTACCTTTATAGAATAATTATATTATCAATTTGACAGATAGATACTAGTTACGCGAAACGCCTTCATGTGATCACTATAGCCGTAATAGGCACATATACACGTGGTATCGTATCGTTACACGTTTCCGGGCCCACATCACTAGCGGGACGACCGCAGCCGCAACCCGCAGCCGCAGCCCGCAGCCGCAGACCACCGCGCCGCGCAAACCCAATTTCGATTTTTAATTTGCGTCTCGCAATGCCTACTGTTGAAATCGAAACCCACTGTAAGTAAACCTATTACTTAATCCGTTCGCAACCGTATCTATTAGATTGTCGTAATATAAATATAAAACTTATTTGCGAACCTCTATTCACAAATTGGGTAGCTAATTGAAACTACCCACATTTTCTATGGACCGCTAAGTAAATATGGCGTTGCTCAATTTCTGTATAGCTGTGACAATCGCCTTCGTATCTGGATGACTGTTTATCGGTTACTTCACTTCAAACAACAATGTCACGCTCTACATTGGTCTATTTTATGTAGCTTGACCTTTATTTATGTAACGATATACAAATTATCGGGTTTTTTCATTGAAATGAAGCGTAATAGCTTGTTTCGTGATAATAATAGCACGCCAGTGGCGATTTGAGTACTTCCCGGATGATCTTCAGAGTTAGTAATATGAAGCGCGCTTAAGAAATGTATAGGCAATAGGAATGGGTTAAATCTAGTCTCCTGTATTCATATTCCCTTTACATGTTACATAAATACAATGTTCGATATCTATATCTCTTCTTCCAGTCCATCGAAGCTTCTTCTGAATCATGGTTAGCATCATCTCCTCCCAAAGTAGAAACAGAAAATATCAGACAACATACATCAATAGATACATTTGCAGAAGCATAGTTGCGTACACGTAATCATAGTCGTAATTATCACGACCCAAAACTCCGGTAACATGTAGCGGCACTTCACATAGATATTGCTTATACCTACAGTAGTTAATTCGTAATCTGCTTGCTGAGTACATAACCCTTCGATATTAAGACGTTGGAAGCGTGAGGAAATGCACGTATCCAGCTTTGCGGTGCCCTAATAAGGATAATTTTCGCACCTGAGAAGTGCAATTAATAATGGACGGGCCAGGCTTAGTAGCTACTCGAGATTGTGCAAACACTGCTAAGATTACGATAGGGGTGAATTGATGGCATCAGCTGAGGTTTGCGCGCGAATGTTTACACATGTGAACTCTGAGGACAAATTTAATTGTTGGTATTCATATAGTTATTTCTCGGTTAAGTAGGTACGTTTATGTTAAGAAAACGAAGTATTAGATTTGTGATTGAAATGGTTGTCGGACAGGATCTAGTAATCATTTCTAGTATGTTTCAAAGT
>DWGW01000570.1:0-14199 GCA_018247775.1 Udranomia orcinus
GATTTAATATAATTTAAGGAAATTAAGATATTTTGATACTTTGTCACATACACAGTCTTATTACAATAATCATGCAAAAAGTATATATATAATATAACTTATATATTTTAAACATGTAAATTGAAATCACTCCTATTCATCTTAAATATTAACTCATATAAACAAACGTATCGAACATTAATACTTCACTTTAATGAAAATAAGTAACTGCTAACCGCTGTTAGTGGATTGACGCTGGTGAATTCAGCGCAATCGTACCAAGTAACGGTCGTGGCTCGAGACCAGCTGAGGCCCCGTCAATGGGATTGAAAAACTTGTCAGCCCCCGTCCGAGCTGTCAGCGCGACACATCGATACGACACGTCACGTCCAATCTCGCCCCTTATCTGTTATCTGGTCGTGTAGCTAGCTAGCCTTTCGTCTTAACTTGAACGTTGAAATTTGTGAATGGAAAACTGAAAGGATTTTTTTATATTTGGCTTAGTTTTTTTATTATTTATAGAACAAATAACATGATAGTTAAAAGATTCCCTGATAATACGTTGTATGAATCTGTTTTTGGAAAGTGTGTTTTCTCTGTTAATTTGACATTAACAATAAAATTATTACAAATATAGAGTTATAGTAAAATACAAAGTATTAACGACTTCTTTTATAATACAAAAAGCAACGTTTCTACTATCGTCAATAACCAAATCGCAACTCTGACTTTTGCGAACGGAGTCGTATATGAAAGCTCGAGTATCGATGTGGAGAGAAAATTGTTTATTTGCATAATAAAAAATATAGAGAGCTCGTAGCAATATGTTGATGGTTATCACACACTGAAGTTTTAATAACTCTTTATTGCGGTGCGGGGGCGAGTCGTAAACAATTTTGTACTATATCCCACGCATAAATTATTTCACCACATGTTTTTCTTGTAAACACTAGACGTATGAGGAAGCTACGCTTGTGATTTTATTAATGTAGTACTAACTCAATGAATCATGCAGTTCTAAGAACTAACAAAAATATTTACACCAACCATGTCGAATTTTGGCATTCATTTGCTCTCGAATACCGATTTTTATTAAACAAATACTAAATGTTACGTGAAGATTACTAAAACTTAGAAGATTACTAAAAAATCGGATTAGCCGTTTCTGAGAACGTAAACGCACAGACAAGAATTGATATTTTCTTAGATATGTACAAAAAGCAATCACTTAGAGATTTATTATCTGTAAAGATATAGATAATCTGTATTTCTTTCTTTCTTTAAAACACCATAAAGCCGCATTGCTCTAGCAGAGCGCGCTAACTACAGCTAATGTATGAGAACCAGGTTTATCTTAACTAACAACATCCAGTCTTAGATTCGCGAACCGTTACTGACCACATAACTGTGTAACATAATCGAGTTGCAATATTACTTTTAATACTGAATACCGAGTACCGTTCTTATTCATCATTAGAGGAGTACAAAATTGAATGGATCCTGTTCAAAGGAAAACGTAAATAGATTACTTTTAGTAAGTTAATGATGTCAAGGCCTATAAATTAAAAAAAATACCCACTATTATTTTTTGACGACGCGTATGACGTCATCCTGTCAGACTGTTCGAAAGAACTTAGGTTATTTTCCCAGAGACTGAAATGTGAAATTATCATTAATAATTATAGTTTGTATACAAAAAACAGGGAACGCCCTATACCGCCTTCATTGTTTTCTGCACATCCTCAAGGTTGACTGGTAGCTTGCTTGGTACCACTTCTTTGCTGGTCAATAAAGAATAGATAAATAAATAAAACGCCAGTGTTTTTTTATAACATTTAGATAGCAAACCAGCATGCAGTCTACCTGATGTTAAGTGGTCACTGCCGCCCATGGACACTTGTAATCAAGACGGACCTACGACCCAATCGGAGGTTTTTCCCAAGTCGACCACAGATACGGTGTACCCTAAGAGCTAAGTTAGAACATTTCGGTTAAGTATGTCTCCCTTACCACATCCTTCAAACCAAAGCACAAACACAGCAGCAAGAACACTGCTGTTATAAGGCAGAAATAGGTGGGACGGTGCCTCCAGAATCAAACCTATAAGGCAGAAATAGGTGCATCCAGGATCAAACCACGAACTGTTCTACCACCGTTAGACATACAGCAATCGTTTATTAATTAATCTATACTTATAATTAACTTCTTCCGTTAGACACGATGCTATGTGAAACGCGTAACAAGATAGGATTCGCGATCGACCCGTTAGCGCCACCTAACTGTACATAATGTGATCAAGCCGCGACGTCTACTACCAACCGCTGGTATTTAATAGATCGGACCTAGCTGCGTGAAGCTATTTGGAACTGTGTACCGGTTAGTACTCACTATACGCTATACTCGTGCGTTGATATAAAATGTTATGTTTCAAGTCTCAGCCGAGATCAAGAGTTCCGTAACAGCAAATGACGTTAACCAAAACATACATTCTTTTTTTTATACTGACTTGATCTGATTTATATATGTCACACGAATATTGTTCGTTATTAACGAACATTTAAATATGATGACAATATTGTCAATCGAATCATTTTCGTTAAAATTACTAAAATAAAATTAAAATCTTAATTTTCTCGTTAGAAATAACTCGTAAAAGACATAACCACAAAGATTTGAGCCGGATATTTATGATTAGAATAGTTTCGTTTCAGTATTACTGAAAAATGTAGACTTATTAGGAATATTTAAGTTAATCATGTCATAACATTAGAGAACTCACTCACTTTAACACCAGAAACACATGAAAAAGTGAATTAATTGAATAAATATGTTACCTACTCCAGATATTGTTTTAATAATATGGAAATATCTTCAAAATATTTTTTCTCAAACTCCGGTAAGCTGCGAATTGGGTTCTTGTGACTTTGTACTAAAGGTGCGAACGGTTTAACATTTGATATCGGATGTGTAAATGCCAAGTAAATGTAACGTGAGATGTTCTCCACATGTCAGCAAATACCAGCATTGACCATTGACTGGGTGCTCTTGTGCTGTGTTTCGAGTAGCTATTAGTAATCGAATCGTTGTAAACAACTGAATAACTACAGTCATGCGGTTATTGACATCATCCTCTCGAAATACCATTGCAAACTCTTAGAGAATGTTGTAATATGGTATAGAAGGAAAACAATAAAAAACAAGGTTTGTTTATTACATCTATCCTTGAGCGCGATCCTGACCTCTAAGACGCTATCACCATGCGGGACTGCTGTTCGAAGAGTACTGGGTTTGATTCCAATACAGATATTTGGATGATGTTTAAATTTCAGTCTTTCGTCTGAGTGTCTGTGTTATTGTCTTTACTGGAATAGAGAAGAAGCTCCCGATTCTATAAAACTTCGTTAAATTGTTAGGGAAGCTTTCGTATTCGAAGACCACGAAGAACAAAATAAGGAAACGAAGTTTGTTTCAGTCATCTATCATAGATCTTATGGTTACGGGTTAGTTGAAGAATTCGCACCAAATACCGCCATTTCCACCCAAGCATTAACCAGTTTAGCTACCGATCAAGATCCATTTACCGTATCAAGCGTTTTCGTTGGACAGATAGAATGGGCTTTAGCCTGGCGTGTGGTTACCGCTCGATTAAACGTAATAACGCCTATCTACATCAACGTTTGCTACAAATGCTGATTTATCTGAAGCAGCGTTACTCAAAGTGCGGGTCGGGAATAAATTTAAGTTCCAGGTATTTCGGTATTGATACCGACATTTGACATTTGCACAAGGACATTTATAAAAAAATAGGCATAATAGACAATAACGAAATAAATTTTATGTATGTTTGTATTGTGCGCGCAATTCACTACTAAATATACTACTACTAACTAACGAACTAAATATACTTAATACAACAATATAATTATTATTAAATACTTCAAAAGTTAAAGATATAATACATTTCACAGATATTATGTATTTAGACGTGTTGTTTATTTCGGCCGTGGTTATAAAGTTTGTATATCAGTGGTTTATATAGTAGGATAGCTGTTATGTATAACAGATAAATGCGTCATTCGTCTAGTCAGTTTCCAAGTACTATTTTATACGTTAGAAAATGACTAATTCATCTCGATGTTTCCTTCTCTCAATTGAATGTTCCTATTTTGACAACAAAACCGTTCAAATAATAATAGTACAAATAACACAACCATTTCGATTAAATAATTTGTACTATACAAATAACGTAAATGAAAAACAATTTATAGAAATAGGTGCATCCAACGGAGTAGATATTTGTTTTGATATGATCCTACCATCAGATTAAAAATTCAAAATAAACTGTCAACTCTGCCAAGTTCGAATATCATCTAAGATATTTGTAGTATTTTAATGTGTGTAAATATAAATGTAGATATTAAGATTTATAGCAAAATTATAGTTTTATAAGTATTAGAATAAGTGTTGACAGTCTTTTTCTTTGCGTTTTGTTTAGTGTATTAAAATTAGCAATTTCGTATTTGTGTGTTTTATAGTTGTGTAGTTTAAAAAATATGTAAATAATAATAAGAATTACAAGCAGACAAGTATAAATGTAAAGAATGTTTCGGATTATGTCCGAAGTTTTTGGATTAAAATAAAAAAAAATAAAAAAAAAAATATCTGCACTCAAAAACAGTGATATTGATAAGATATGAAGTCTTCATATCAGCTAGTATTTAAAACTGCACACGGAATGACGTCAAAGCAGAATGTTATTTTCACTGGAAAGGAAGTGTACACCCATAAATTATTTATTCAACACTTTGTTCACATGTGAGTCATGAATGGTGCAAGTTCATCTAATTGTAAAACCTAAGTGGTTTTCTCGTGAAAAGCAAAAACAAATTACTTATGTATGTACCTTGGAACATTAAACCTATTTTAAATGTATTTGAGTCATTTTAAATTTCGTAGGTATTCGCTAAAATAATAATTATAAATGTATAAAAATAGTAATAGGTGATATATTATACTTTAGATTTAGGATACTTTAACTTAATATAATCTTACGGCTATATAAAAATATATCTAATTTTTACATAATTATACTACAGACTAAAATTATGTATATATTTTTTATTAAAGATATTACATACTACTACTTAAAAGCTGCTAATATTTCATAACATACTAAGTAATATATCTTTTGTCCATTCTTATTCTTATTACACACGCATCGAATTGAGAACCACTTCCTTTGTTGAAGTCGGTTAATAATAACGCGATGGGACTCTCAGAAGGTCAGCCACGATAGATGAGAGCTTAACTGATAATTTTAGCCTTAAAAGGTCGAGACGAGCGACCGAGTACTTTGCGTCCAATTACCCATAACGACCTGTCGCAAGCAATGTCGTTCAACTAACATGCAAAGTCACTTGTCAGTCTAATGGGACTCAGAAAGTGTTGTAATCAATTAAGTTATTCAAATGTTTTTGAAGAATCTTTGATCATAGAGATTATAGAGATCATACAGATCATAGAAATCATAGAGAAGTTATTTTTTCAATCAAAAGTTTACGCACATTTGAGAACATTCCATGAAGACTGCTTAGAATGCCCAGGTATTTAGTCTTCTCGCAATATACCCTTTATAACATGACGTTAGTGGTAAGCGGTCACTGGTACTCATGACATCTAGTAACAGATTGACATGATCGAAATGCCGTCTGTGGTAGACAAATAAATGCGTCGCTTTGAAGACTAAGTCGGAACGCCTCAGTTGTCTCTCACCTCATTGACATCCGATGCATCGAAAATTTAGTTTATTTATTCTATGAAAACAATACTAAAATTCCAGCCTTACCAAGATAAAGTTGTAACGTGTATCCAATTATTTGTTATATTCGTTCCACCATACACCTCTTACAGCTCTCGTAAAATTTTACCTGCGCCTATTGATGCTCGCTAAGAATTCCTAACTCCGTCCGAACAGTAAGTGTAGTTCGCGCTTCCAAGAAATCCGAATGTAGTTATCCTTAAAACTTGACTTTGTCCGTCTGGTGTAACCGGATAGTCGTCCTTCAGTTATCTTTGTCCTTGAGAAAACTCATAGTGTTTCAAAAGTAAGTAAAACATGTTTTGCTTTGTCATGACTACGCGAAATAATTTTATACGCAAAATTTTAGTCACTACGTAACTAGCTGAATTTGTAAGAAGCATTGGACTTAGTTTTTGAAATATTACCCTAAACTCCCTCTAAAACTAAATACTCTAAGAGCAACTTGGTACTATGATATTTTTAATCTATGTATATTTGCATTTTTCTATAATTTAATCGCTAAAGAAACATTTTAGTAAGGAAAATATCTACGACTATAACACATTATATTCTTCAAAACTATGTAGGTATGTAAATATAGGTTTAAAAGTAATATCACATTCGAAGCAAAGCATAATATTGATATATATTTGGGCATTAATAATCTTCAAAAAGAATTCTAATCTCTCAAGTACTTTTAACCCAGTCAAAACCGTAGACACAAGCTAGCAGCGCATACACATGAGTTGAGTGAGTCCGACAAAGCTAACAGTTTCGGGTAAACACTCTCAACCACTAATAACCAGTATAAACTGAAATTGTACGCCTAACGAGGCATTACAGCTAAACGTATGAGACGAGCCCGAGGGCAGGATTTACCATAACAAGGGATACAATGGGCTCGTGGTGGGCACGCCTAACAGGGTGTAAAACGATGCGATACTAACGAGATATAACCTTTTGTGTTCACTAAACCAGATCTTCTTAGAGATTACGTCCGACTTGTATTGCTTTGGTTTCAGTTTATGCTACTTCCTGGCGATTATAATGAGAATATAACTAGATGCCGCTCGTTCGATATTTCTTGTAAAGAAACTAGTTGGCGGGTTGTTTGAAATACAATGTAGTGGTTGGTATAAACATGGAACTATACTTACTAGGTTAATGATCGCATAAGACATTTACAGACAAGTGTCTTTGTAGTTCGTGACAGTTTATAGTTTTATTACAATATTTAAGGTTCATATGTATTGGTTTCAAAGCATTCAAACAGCTTTATTCACACTGAAGATTTTATAACTTGGTCCCGACTAAACAGATGCGTGTGAAAAGTAGCTCGTTCTTGCGAATAACTAAAACACTCCTAAATATAAATCGTGTTTAAAGTCTCATAAAGTCCTGCTAGTTCGTAAATATATAAATAACATTACTGCTACAAAAAAGCAATAGTTTCTATTAACACAAATACTCTCTTCCTAAGCTATTTGAGTCGCCGTGTCACTTTTTTGCCCTTTTTTCAAACTTCATACATAACATTATTGTGCCGATGAAAGTACAAACGATAGACGCGGTACGTGACCGAAGAAATTGAAATAGTTTCACGGAAACTATTGTTAGAATCACAACTTTCTGTTACGAACAGTTCAAACCCGAACCTGATCACGTATTTTTCTTGGAGATGGATGTATATTTTAAAAATAGACAAAGCCTTTAGTAGACGCTTGGGAATATTTATATCTCGGAATAGAGCTAATAATTGAAATAAGTGAAATATTTCCTTCTAACAGATTTACAAAATTTAATTTAATTTTAAAACGTTTATAATAGTTAACTGCTCAACAGTTGTGTAAGTCAATAACTAGAATTTCATATCTACAAATTAGATTAAGGATTTCAATTACTATATCTATTAGTACATCTTTAGTTGGGTATGGAAACTAAGAACTAACCCTATCTAAAACTGAAATTACTTTAATTATTGTGAATTTTTTTGTACAAAGATTGCACTACTAGGTAGACATGCGCATATAGAACCCAATTAAAAGCTTCTAACATAAATTAAATCGTAATTTGAAAGTGAATTAAAGTAAAATTAGTCGCCGGATTTCGCTGAGCATACACGTCAAAGAAGCGAAAGTGGTCGGAGGTCCACGCCATATCGGGTCCGCAGACGCGCGCCCAATTAGAGGGAATGCGCCCCTGGACGTGCTGTACCTACAGGGCGCTGCCTATAATCTCGTGAAAGTCGTATCCGATACCGCTATTTAAATTGACCCGATAAATCCGCTTTTGAATCCATATTTTGAGTCAGGCACTTATAAAGCAAAAACAAATGATCGATTACATTCTATAAGCACAGGACATACAATGATATATTTATTATGCACGATAGTAAGACGCTCGATAAATGATGTCATAACATTAATCTAAAGTTAATTGAAATTTGAAAAATAAAAACATGTTTATTATAATTATTTTAATGAGACCTTATACAGATCTTTTGTATCCAAAATGCAGTTAAAAATCCGAAAGCAACACATTATCAAATCATAAACTTAGAAGGGTATTGAAGGGTTTAAGATGTTTTTTACGATATATGATGAATGTGTCAGGTTAATTACGTTTATCACTGTACGATGTGCAGAGAATTATTTCATTACGGCCGCCATATAAATTACTTTAAAGCGAAAAGTAAGTAAAGTGAATAATTGAGATATAACGTTATCACTCCCCGGCCCATCGAAATATCTCGGGAGATTAAAGCGAAAGAATCTGGTTTGAGATCCGCCTGTACACGAACTCCTCCATAAAAGGCGGCCCGTCGACAATGGCCTGGGAACTCGGCTCATTTGAGGAGAAAATATTACTCCGTGTCCGACTCGGTTCGCTAAATCGCTTTTAAATGGAACCTTGGAAAGACGTGTTATGAAGACATGAGGAGTGTGATTAGTGTACGTTGCGAATAAATGACTCTCATTTAAGACACACGCGATAAAATTTCTGATGCCTTTACTCAGCACCGGCCACGGACTTTTCGGTTTGAAAATATGCACGTTTGATATACGGAGAAGATCGTACGCATGCTTTCATGAATACCAAATTGAGGACTGTAAATAAACGTTCCTTTTTCCTAAGTCAGACTTTGGCTTCATAAAAATATTAAGTAATGAAGAATTACACATGTGTATATAACATTTGCTTCATTTGCTTCACATATGCTCGTAAAACTCAATGCAAACAGAGGGCAGCACCGTCGCTAAATATGATATCACCAGGATTATCGCTATTTATCAGAACGTGATAACGGGATAAATTAACTCGGGCGCCATGCTGGATTTTTATCGCTCGCATATAATATAAATCGTAAAAGTCAGTCATGAGTCGTGACTTCGTTGATTATGTATGAATCATATTGCAATTCTAATAATATTACATATTAAATAGATAGAGGGCTATGGAAATATGTATGGAAGAGACTGCACCCTTCGTTCTTTTCAGATGATGGAATGGTACTAGAATACTTAAAGGACTATTCAAATGATAATAACGCGAGAGATAACTCGGCAATAATTTACGACAATATATTTAGGCATTGGTGATAGTTTATTAACATTAAAAAACGATTCACTTTGTATTTTTCTAAATATGTCCAGTCACGATAGTCATCGTCAATAGAAAATATATAGAAATAGAAACAACAAGAAATGAAGTGTTAACGTTCCTACATTTTATAGTAGGTACATAAATAATTATTTATTTAACGTGGGTACAAAAGCAAAAGGATATAGAAGACCAAAGTTATTCAATGCAGCCAAGTTATTCAAACCGAGCAACGGTCGGAAATCATAAGGTCTAATCTACTAGCTCAAAGGTACCTGAACATAACCGTGAGTCAATAGACTCGTACAAAAAATATTTTCATTATGACCATTCGACGCGCCGTTTTTCTATTGACGTCGGAACCGTGCCACAAAAACCTGTGGACGAGTCTCCATCGGTAAGAGCAAATCACAATGACCTTGCTCCGGCTAACGAAGGCTGCGGTACAAAAGTGCCCACAAAAAGAAATAAAACAGTTGAGTAAAGACCTGCCGCTAAGGATATAAAGAACTGGAGATGCCATGTTATTGACTTTAGTCGTGTTAATAAAGAAATTATTGACTAGATTTTATCAGTATATGTAGTAGTCCACCTGTCTTGTTGTATATTCCTCTATATTATAGAGGAATTCAAGTCAAGGAATGTAAATATAATGTATATATATGTTGGCTATTAAAATCATATTATTTATTCGCAGATTTTCTATTAATACTAATTTTTAAATCACCTTACTGAAAATATCTAGTAAAGCGACATCAACACCGAGTTAAAGAAAAGATTCAATAAAACGGTAAAAACTGTACAAAATGTCCACTCTAAGTCACATCAAGCTACATAGATCTATGCCTGCAACAAAAAAACAATAAAACCAGCAATGTTCGACGAGTGCGACGAACCGAATTTTTCGCTTTTTATTTTTTCTTCCTCAGTCGTGATTTTCAAACAATATAACATAAATCGTTAGATGCAGATAAGTGACTAAATTATGTGTGTGGTTACGAACTACACGCGCCGATACCACTTTTATTTATATTTATATTGTACCATGAATATTTTATCAAAAAATGGCATTCCAAGATTCCAACGAACATATTTTATTGGCGGTATTAAATCTTGTTTTGTTTTATTAAATACATATTTTAACATAACCTTCAAAATAGATATTTTAGTTATTAGATAGAGATTAGCTTTTGTTCTTGTTCTGTAAAGTATGCATATTTAGTAGAGAACTAAATCTTTAAAGTTGTTTGCAATAGTAAAAATAAGTTGTGTTACAAAATCTACCACAAGTGTGGCAGCACGTAAATATTTATCAGAAATTGAATTCATATTCAATTCACTTACGTGAATTACACAATTTTATTTTCTCTCTTATATAGAAATACATCGTTGTGACTCAATAACAAAAAGATTATATAATTTATGGGGCGAGTGTCTATCTCTGTATCGGAGTAAAATATGGGCAGATGCGTTGCAAATTAGGTTACACTGATATGATAATATTCAATGTTGAACTGAAGTACTGTGGCGTGCAAAATTATCAACATGTATACCCACGTAATCCGTTTTAATTCTATCATTGTTGCTATGTCCATATGTGCTTTTTGTGTAAGAATTTAGTTTTTTGTTTATTGATAACGTGACGAAAAGTCAGGCCAGCCATCTAATGTGTCAATTAACGTAAGTAATTCTTCAATACAATATTAGAATGTATAAAATCCTATCAGATAAATTTACTATAAACTTCATACAAAAAACAGGAACATGACACTATTATAATCAGAATAAAAATTCTGTGGTAAAGTCACCACTATAATCGAACCACGAAGTATTCTTACATTCTAAGCTTCAAATAAAGTCTTATCAAGTATCAAGGAATAAAGCCATTTAACTAGTCTCAATGAACATTTATAGCCTTGGTAAACGTAGATTGCGCGATCAAAAGAAACTCTACAGTACATTTTTACGAGTTCCTAAAACGAGTTGGATCTTTCTTAATCCTTTTAAAGGTTGTAAAATGGAAAGTTGTAAGAGAGATTATATACAAGGGTTGTAAAGTCGATAAGAAGATTGAGGTATTTAGCAGATAGTTTGCTGATTATTTTCCTCGTAAAAAAAATAAATTAGCTTATCTATAAATAAGGGTGTATTATCTTAATATTTGATACTGCAAGCTCTCGTAATATCGCCGAATAATCTACAGTTTTAGTAATAAATTGTAACATACAGCAAGATTATAACTATTCTATTAATATTTTTCTAAATTATATTGTACCTTTTTCTGTTTCTGTTTGTTATATATTTTCTATACTTTATTGTGACGCCAAATATTAACTAATTATAATTAAAATAGTACTTTTAAAACTTACCCTTTACACTTCAGATTACATCCATAATATAATTTATCATCAAACATATATAATCAAACATATTTTTTTTATTTGCGTAACGTCAGAAATTACCGCGTCTACTCACTGCTCTTTTGCCCGCTGATTGCTCTATTCGACTTTCTTTCTCATAATGTTTATTGTTGTCTGGTTTAAAGCGTGTGGTATGTGTCTTACCACATCCTTCATTTCATGTATATGTTGCATTTGAAGATGGCTTTAAGGACTATTAAATACCGCTGCATGTGGTTTAAAAGTCTTTGACTTTAGTAGAAATTGTAACACACGTGTTTATTGTTTTTCTTTTGTACAAGGAATATATGTTTAAAAATCATAGACTAAGTTAGTATAAAAAATCCAGACAGATATTTTTTGTACTTGCAATATTAGAACTTCAATATGACTTGTAATCCTTTAAAAAAAACATTTTCTTTTATGTTTGTTAAAATATAAATTAATTTACGATTCCCTGCATTAAAAGCAATATTAGCCTTTTACTTTAAAGGCTGTGTAAAATGGCACTATGCCTTATTACGTTGTAGGGCTTATAAGCTGTACTTTTTAAGTTATGTCGGTCTAGTTTCAAATAACATATCTGCAAATATTTAATAAATTGCATAGTAGTATAAATTAATCTAAGATTCCCTGAATTAAAAGCTATTTTAGCCTCTAACTTTAGAAGGCTGTACGAAATGACGCTATTGCTTTACAACGTAAAATCCAATTTCTTTAAGTTATGTCGTTCTAGTTTCCAATAAGCTGCATATCTGCGAATATTTGATAGATTGCATAGTAACCGTTATATTTTTTTCCTCTCGTATACGGCTATCGTGTAATCGCAAACATCAGACCGGTCCGCTAAGTTTGCATGTAAGCCGATAATTGTTACGCCATGACACATTCCTACTCCCGTCTGCGAGTAATTAATTTGAATATATCAAATGTTGAAGTACTGGTTGATATAAATAGGTTCCAGCAGCGCTTTTAGACGAGGAGCTCTATCTTAACGAACATCTAGGCATCGGATTATTCTGATTGATTTTAGCACTAGACACCGGTACCGGTGGGTACCGTATTGAGTAGTAGTGCAAACGGTTTTTTGATTCTCGGATCGGTAAGAATCAACAGAGTAAAAATGTTGACAACTTATATCTATGACCGGTTCCGGTAAGACCACTTTTTATATTTTCATCCAGATTTATTAAAAACTTACCAAAATGAATCTTTAAACTTGAAAAAAAATTTAAAAAAACTATTACATATGTGCACGTACATTTTGCTACCAGCTCTCGTGCTATAGGATTAAATACTGGTAAAGTCAGACCAGCTCTGTCACAGCCCACGCACAATTGTGGGCGGGTAATAACCTAGCATGCCTCGCTTGGTCTTGAACCATTAGTAACCTGAGCGAAGACAACATTGCATGCATTTCTAGCGATAAAGCACTCGCTAACTCTTTAAATGACATAATACAACAGCACTTTGAATACGCCTACTACTTAGCTTACACGACAAGCACCACGGTTAAGACGCAGGAATTCTGCATACTGTAAGGCTAGATATCTAATATAACAAGATCTTACGGCACAGTATTTATTTTTAAAGTAAATTAAAAAAAATGCGAGTTAATATATTTTCACAGCACTGTTTCAAACTTTGACATTGGTCTTGCACAAAATGCGCGATGCCAAGAAGAAAAAAAATACACTCTTTCAAACAATAATTGTTTATGGTACGTTAACATTACCCATAGAGCAAACTATTGATAGATAATATAATATAATAGATTTCAAGCTCTCTCGACTGTTATTGAAAAAATCGCAACTGATATCATAGTTACCATTGCAGATAATAAGCACTTATGAATATTAAATATATACCGATATAATAAACAGATAGTGTTTATAAATGCGATCAGATAACGGTGGTACTAAATAATCGACTCCAACAGTCGCCTATTGTTACAGCACACAACACTGCTACAAAACAATTTATTTAATACTGTATAAACGGTTGTTAAACGCCTTTTGTAACACGATAAGAGGTTAATTCTAAGCCGTGACCTATTGAAACAACGCCTACAATCATTTTAATGATAAATCAAATGTCATTATTATCGCGCAAACCGACAAAAACAGTGCCAACGGGTTAATATTGCAACTGTGGGCGTATAGGCCCGGGCAATTCGGAAAACTATAAACAATTCTTTATATCGAATTATATTTTGTATGAGAGAGAACCGTTTAGTGTTGTTTGTTGCTAGAGAAATACATGAGGCTTACGTTTAAGAAGTAACACAATTGATAATAATAAAAACTATAATAAATAATTGAAGAAATGGAGGAACAGTAAAGGACATGAATGCTTAAATCAATTGAGGCCTATAATATCAAAGGCAGTTACGCCTTAATGTCATAAAATGAGTTTTAAGCA
>DWGW01000571.1:0-14193 GCA_018247775.1 Udranomia orcinus
GATAAAGCTTTGTTCCGCGTCGAGTTTTTAGAGCTGTCATCGCGGCCATTGTGCGCGCTAATGAACAGCGTTTCACGGAAATCGTTGCCGGGGTGATGAATGGGAGCCAGCGCATTATGCAATTAAATAGAATTACTGTTTTGTTTTTCTATTGTTGGGAAATGGCTTAGGCATTGTCTCGTCGTAATCACTATTTAAAATTAGCCCTAACGTGCCTTTATGGAGACAGAGCATGAATGCCTACAAAGTTATTGCAGAATTTTTTAAATTTTAATGGTAGTCTGCAATAGGAATAAGGACAAAAATATGTTTGTGTTTACTCAAATGCTACAAATATGTGTAATCGTTTATTTCTATTTTGTAACTCCTTAGATTAAAATCCACTATTTAATGGATAATATTATAATGCGACATATTACGATAGTAATATAAAAAAATATTACATCGTAATGTGCCCAAAATTGTGTTTTGATGTGCGTCATTACACACAACACACAGGTTTCAAGTCTAATAGGCACATTTAAGAGTCAGTTCAGCGAAGAATTAAGCTTTGTACTTAGCCATATCTCCCTCGGAAGGCTGATAACTTTCAACGGAAAACACACGAGGGTCGGAACCTTTTACGTCACCCCTTCCGTCACGAGCCGTGAAAATAAACTGTCGTAATTAGGTGGTTGTTTCTACTTCATTCCTTATCAGTTTTCCACTGAATATACCAAAGAATACACTTTATATATATGATACAATATGCTACGTATACTTTCGAGGATGTGTATGTGTATGATAATATATGGATTGTGTCTTTATAATATGTTCTGAAGCTGTTACACATAAGGGAAGCCCATATTTTAGTCCCATGGAAGAAAATTACGAAATATATGTTCCAAATATTCGGATTGTTTGAAAACGTCTCTATTGAATGAAGCGTAGCTGCGGAACAATAGAGCATAAACCATCTCAGATAAACCTAGTAACATACCCTTGTTCCCACGTGAGTTACAATAGCTGCATATCGTTACCTCAGATCTTTTGGTATATATACATAGGTAGGGATAATAAATATTACCTACCTATCACCTATCGTGTGATTTACCTTTGACTTTCGAGTAATATGTCCATCCTACCTAATATTAACTATACACGGATAGTTATAGAATATACCCTCAAGTATTAAGTAACAGTTTAAGTAGATTTTAGCGTAATTAATTTCGTTGAGAACGTACCAGCACCAGTTATTCCAGCTGCTAAAAGTAAGTTGCCTCTACTAAAACTCTATTATGCGGCGTGCCGAGAATACTTTTCATTTATATGAACACAATTGTCACGAATTCTAGGAGAGCACAACAAAACAGAGTTATTTAATAACAATAAAACTGTGAATGATGATTATTAATTTACAACTACAGGTAAAGTGTTTCATAGTTTAGTTGGTGAGTTATTCTTTAGTTTTCCGAATTGTTATATATGAATTGAATTATAGATCAATCTTGAATTATTTGGATCCTAACAATAAACAATACCATTATACAAGTATGAACAAAGTCCCCAAAATGTATTATGTGTAATATGGAATCTTTATTACTAAAAAAGTCAATTTGCGGTATTTTCGTCATATCGTATCCATAATCATATATTTTACCTCGAAAACTGTAACAACGTCATAAAAAGTGCCCATTGTGCGTTTCTCTCTGAATAATGTAAGTATAATGATGTTTTCTGTTATCTACTACTCGTACATCAAATACTGGCAATTATAGCCGATAACGATAGTGATGAGTGAGTTTGTTGTATATAAATAACGTTACGATTAAGAAGGAACACAATAAATATATCTTACATTAAATTACACAAATTGCAACAAACTGTATTACTTTGTTTCCGCGCTATCAATAAACTTTAAGCCAAGGGTCAGGTACAGGTACAATCTCAAAGTTGTACTTGTCTCAATTGCATACTCCGGCAGTTAGACAACAATTTCACAAAGGACACACACGTTACGCCAGACGTAGTGAAATTGAGTTGAGGGTGCACTTACAAGTATGCCCCGAATGCCTTTATTGCATTGACCAGACGTTGTTCTCTTAGATTGGTCTCGTAGCACGACCAAAGTTAGTTCTCAAAATCGACGGTAACTTTATGCTGTTCTCATACGAACTCATCATAACTTTGTTTAAATGAAAACAACATGTGATCGTTAAAGAAAATAAAATGTTAGAAAATTGTTTAAAAATATAAGCTTGTTTGATTTAGTGAACATAGCGAAAAAGTAATAAAATTATAGGCTAAAAAAAGTAATAAATAGGCTTACTATTAATTTTTCATGCATTCTTTTGCATTTTGCTTTAAAACGTTCTCGCACACGATATTAATGTTACAGCTCAAATTACAGCTTATTTATGTGTTTAATAGTGCGTATACGAAACTTTTTTATTTTCTATTTTAATTCGATGTTTAAATATAGGTATGCTGATATTCTAACAGACTGAAATTTAAATAAAATCTTATTTAACTTTACGATCTACCTTCAAATGTCAAGTCAAACGTCTCAATTGCATAGTTTACGGGTAGTTAGAGGGTAGTCTCACAAAGCGCACTCACGTAGGGGCAAACATGGACTTAGCCGGGGTGTTAGACTAGTCACGCGAGACTCGGCGGCGGGACGTGCTCCGAATGCCTTTATTGGCCTGACGTTCCGCTCTTAAAGGAGATTAGTTTCAACTCGTCGACATTTCACGGCCAACGTTCGATTCTAAATGTATCGCAAAAGAACGGACTAACGGTCGCCCGTAAACGTTATAGCCAGAAAACTTGGTTTGTATTGGTGGGTATGGATTTACTTAGTGAGACTGTAGTCGAGTCGACGTATTTTTTGTATCGTATATTATTCGGCACATTATAAGGACATGCGGACTGATTGATAAATATTGTAAGCATGATAATGATGATGAAAAATCAGTAGATCATAAAACGAATATCACACAACACATACACATTGTCTGACAAAAGGACAACAATAAGTGTGCATATAAGATGATGAATGTATTGAAGAGCTGATTTATTTAAACAATGGACGCTTAAAATAATTTATTGTTTTTTCTAATCAACTAAAATACTAACTTACCATTATATGTACATATATTTACCTTCCCACATTTTCATTTTTACGTGATTGAAAGTACAAAATATAAATGTTTCAGTTTTTTATAACATATGTATGTAGTAAAAATTCCAATTTGAATATTTCAGACGATATTTATAACCAAAATGAATTTCAGTTAACAAAGGGTCTCTATCGCAAAGGGTTTAAAGAGTTTTAATATTGTACGTAAAATAAAACCCGCGAAGCTACACAAAATGACAACGATGAACTTTGTAAAGCAGAATATGAAAGGCTTTTTCTGTAACTCTTAGCTTACATTTTCACTTTCCATTCGTTCGCAATAAAAATACTACTTGTCTTTTAGAACATTTTTACGAGTTACAGTCTACTGCGTAGTCTTTAAGTTAAGATCTGCGCTAATTTGAAAATGTTTTTGTGTTTTTACAGTCGTAATTATATAGCTTTTTGTCTTTGTCATGTCCGTCAGGTCTGGAGGTTCTGTAGATGCTGAATTATTCTAGGGAATGATCATTGAACATTATTATTATATTATTTATTATTAATATTACTCCAAAATGTAATTCATTTTGAATAATATTGATCGTGTTTCCGTTGGACGTACTTTAGTTATGTTATCCCCCTTAAGAATTATTGAGAGAGTTGTAGAACCACCTGATATAATAAACATAATTAATAGGTACTAAATAAGATGCTTTATTCCACCGGGAACGGTCAAATTGATTGCATGTATTTACATCTAAGATCGTACGTATGAGTATGAAAGTATATACACAAAAGCATTTCCAAGTTTTGTATTCAATGTTAAAAGTACATTAAGTAAAACGACATTATAATAACTACGACGTACATAAAAAATATTCATAAGTAATAAATAAAAGCATCCCATCAAAAAGCCGTCGTAATTAACTGGCTATCGGCACATAAATTTGCCAAATATTGTTGGGTAGCTCCCTTCCGTAAACGTCCAGGCATGTTTTCATTAATGGCGTACAAAGCTGAAAATGGGGAATATTATATTGAAGACCGCTACACAAAATAGTCGTATCTTATCGACGTTCTTGTACCAAACTTCATGCACACAAATTGCACTCCTTCATAATTAAGCTTTGAGTTATGGCGAACAAGCTGTTGCCCGCGGTTTTGCCCGCGTTGTATTGTATTCAGTGAAATAACAGTGCTTTTCCGATTTGACACTTATCGCTATATATTTACTCAATATATCTATATAAATTACAGGCTATGTGCAATTCTGATGTTTAAGCTATATTACTGTAAAGTGACAACCGAATCCGATAATAGCTCTTGTGTGAATGAGTATGAGTAATAAACATCCTCACATGTTTTCGCATTGCGTGGGGCTTAGGTAGTCAAATCATAAAGTCAAAAACTGTCTTAAAATCCCTACAATATTAATAATGCCTCCATTATTATTAAAAAACTGTATTCCGATAAATAGTTTTTGTCATTTTAGAACTATATTAGTAACTAGCACCACTAAATAATATTGTCCGAACTGTCGTAACAAATAAATCACTCTAAAAACGACACTAACTTTTCCATAGAATCCCATAGCCCAGCAGCCGACGTTTATCCCTAAATTAACATTCGTCGCGCAGTGATTTATTACCACGTCTGTATTCACCTGGAAATAGTTTTATTTATTAGTTATTTCCTGATTAAATATATTAAAGAACATAAAATATAAATATATGAATTTGTTTTACTCGTAGTCTGTTACAACTCAAACCCAGTAAAGTGTTAAGTGGTCCTTATCCACGGATAACTCTACTTTGCGAAAGGTCGTCTGTACCTCCTATTAGTGCGTGTATATCGACTTTGCCATGAAGACTGAGATGGAAGTCTGGTCTACCGGTAACTCTCCAAATGACACAAGAAAACTTACGATGGATTAAAAACATCGATATACCCCGGCATCTACCTATCAAATACTTAAAAAGTTCCTATAGTTTCAGTGGATAACAATAAAATAATAAAACAACCTAATACCACAATATCAACATACTTCCACAGGCTTGCCTTCCAGCTCAAACCTCGTAATATTTGGTTTCTGGACGGGGAGCACTCGCCAGCGCGTGTTTGAAACGGCATGCTTACTCAGGTATAGGGGGTACATGCCGCAGAGACCAGGTACGGGGTTCGGATCATACCTTACGTAAAGAGGCTGGAATATTTATAAAATTATTTATATATTTATAACATCATGAAGTATATTAATTCAATGCTGTGGCTGATGGCTTTCAAAGTTCAATATTGACATAAAGAATTGGTTGTTTTGGGATTTAGATATTTAAAAAAAACAATATAACATAAACGTGTATTTCCTATTGTTTTTCCTTTTTTTTGTCTTTTATTATTACCAAAGTTTACTACTGACTATTATTTAACCAAAATTTAAAAATAACCATATTTTTGTACATTGTTATTGAATGTGACCACACATCACTATATAAATTATTTACCACAAATTGTTTTCATATGTTTGTAAAAAGAAAATGGAAATCTGAATAGTTTACCTTTTTTACAAGCGACGAAGATAGAGTCAAGAGAAACTCTTGGTTATATTTCAGTGGTTCTCCTTCTCGATTGCAATAATCAGCGCTCGTGATTACGAAAGTATTCCGTTCAGCTGGCTCCAGGTTCGGAAGACCTACTACAGCGCATCCATCTTCCAGGTCTTGAGAGTAGTTTATGTCGTTCGATGAAATACGTCCCCCTAGAAGTAAACCCTTCTTGTCTTCTACTGGTGGGTCAGTTGCTATAAAATCGACGAGTAACGGTATTAACGTAAATTAAGTCTTTTATGAAATGGAAAAAAACTACTCATGTCAATGTATCAGGCATTGATATGAGTAGTTTAGAGATACTACTATTGATATAATTGTTTGGTTGATATAATTACTACACTTACTAAATATACCAGGTCTAGGAATATCTAGGAATTATTAGGTAGTTCTATCAACTTTTATACTGTATCTTGGAGGACCGAATTAAAATAGCTCGTGAAATATTAACCTTGTGTGATTGTTGTACATATATATAGAAAGATGTGTACAAAAACGTACCAAATTCAAACTTTTATGCTTACCTAACATTAGACAACATGGCTGTATTTACACTGCAATGTTACACCTCATAGTGTTTAAGTTACCTGGCACATGAGGCGCAAGTAGCGCTATTTTGGCACCGAACGCGATGCTGCCCGACGATTGAGTCAACACTGTAGGCTTGTTTAGATTCTCGCTCATTTTACGGAACTTCGCCAACATGAGGTTGCCTTTCGTCATCTGCTTCAGAAATTTCTTAAGCTTGTACTGTTGGAATAATAATTAATTCTATATTACTAAAAGTAGATCTAATAGAAACGTTTTATACTCGTGTAATAAAAAAAATCCAAGAATGGGTAGTGGAAGTGGAAGGAACATTAATTTCAATACAAGTACACACAAGGCACCTCTTCCAACTTAGTAGCTTCATACCAATTACCGAGCCGCACACGATTGCAATAAACTATTCCTTTATCTTCAATTTTCGACATGTTCAAAGATAAAAAAACAAAAACTAAATATGCTACTTCTTCTTATGAAATTCGTTTGTCAATGTGGTACATGACAATTATAAGTCATATAAAGAAACATTTGTTTTCAGTCATAGACATTTAATACTGTAAACAGTATTTTCTTTGGTTTCAGAAAAAGTTAAAAAGTAAATTCAAAATCATCGTTCCCCTATACATTTTCTCTAACAAAAAATTACAACTGTTTAGTAGAGTATATACGAAACTGAACGAATGTTTTTTCCATCATACATTACTATCTAGAATGTTCTTTTAGTATAAGCGCCAATACTTGTGGTGTCAACATAAAACTATAATGAAGAATCCATTCAGTCTAACGTATTACGTAGCGAACTATTTCTCTCGGCAAAGCCGGCCGGCTACGATGTTAGGTATCGAGGAGCAGTTGTGCCGTTGCCGTAAAGCCGTGACGGCCATTAGCGCTCTCGCTAATTACGGATCAACTGGCCAAATCCACGCCGCCGCCCAACAAGGCCGCCGCCGCTAACAATGTCGTTAGCCACGCTCTTTGGTTAAAGGATCAAATAACAAACGTTGCGAATATAAAAATAATATCCGAATATGGTTTCGACGTTTGCCTACGTTAACATGTTGGATGAGTACGGTATTATAACTCAAAAACCATCATGTAAAGCATAGAGTTTGATCCATCGCTTGTCCAATTCTCCAATTATTATTTATTGATAAACCGCATAACACTAGTGGAATTATGAGAATCTACACGGTGAATTCTGATTGTACCTATATTAATGCCTACAAAATATTGACGGATAATCGGAAATAAACGCCAATAACTTCGATAAATGCTGGCTCGGCCGACGAATGCAAATACGATTTACTGAAGCAGAAATGTTGCATGTATCGCGCAGCACGGAGCTTTTGTGAGATGTGTGTGCGTGAGGGTTAGGCAGGGCACAATTTACGTTACGCAGTCACCATGTCGTAAATCGGGAGCGTGTGTAATGTTCGCGCTGCTAGCCGGCTCTGCTAATCGAAATCGGCTTCCATACGATCCACCAATATCCACCAATACGATACAAAATAGGCAAAAAAGAACAAAAATGAATTAATCTGCCCAATGTCAGAATTGCGTTCGCCTGCATTGTGTTTAATTTTTGATGTAACATAAAAATACATACCATATTTGTGAAAGGATTTGTGAACACTATTAAAACGCCAGGTGCGTTTGAAGCTTATTATGAGGCAATTTAAGGGATTTGACATTAAATGAATGCAAACTCAGTCCGCTTTAGAAATTTATCTTAAGAATTTATTTATTCTATTTACATTTACTACAGAATCGTACCAAAACAAACCTCTGAAGCCTCTTATGATCGGGGACTGGCTCAGACGGCTTTGAAATAACTTTCAATAACGTTCAACGCGTGGTTGGCTCCGGCCTCGCTGCCTTCGCTCCAATGTTAGTCAATATTCTCAAATCCGATTTTCCAATAACTAAAGTGCCGCGTTGTGAAAAACCCTCTACGATATTTTAACTTGAGCTGAGTTCAATACAAGCAGCGGTTTCTTTGGAACTGCTAACACCAGCAAATTACACCCGTATTTCATAGATAAATTTTATGACGCCGGTGAAAATTGTAAAAGTCGTGCTCATGCCGAGCTCGGAGCCCGTATTAACTGGTGAGTCGTATTGAAAATTAATTAACTCGGTCTTCCATTGCGTATAATAAGCACGTATAGCAAACAGCATTACAGCGAGGAATTTCCCGATGCGGGACAAAGGAATGTTTTGGAAAATTTGATTGTTCCGCACACAATCAGTTCAAAGGATCCAACCGGAATAGTCGGGACAAAGGGCGCGGGCGAGTATAAACAGCCGGAGAGGTGATGAACAAACAAACTGCGCTGAAACAGATCTTACTCGTAACAAATAAAACTTTTGAAGGAAAAATGCTTTAGAATATTACACGAGCAGTACAAAGATCAAGATTTTCGACTTGAGTTATGGTATTGTAAGAAAATCATTGTGATACGCCTCAAATATTCAACCGATCATTATGAAATTTGGCATACATATTGTAAGGGTACAAAAAAGATATAGTACCATGGTACCTTTTCCAAAAAGAAAATATTATATTATTTTCGAGGCATAGAAAAATAAAAAGCGTGCGAAGCCAGTCAAAGCTAGAATAGTAATTTGCGAATCATCAGATTTTTTTTTATTTTCAGTTAGGTATTCTTTGCTGCAAATAAATGATATGCGATTGTCCATAATTAACGGGAATTTTATAATGATTCTATAGCATCTACTCTTGTATTCGTAGAAGTAAACCAAGAAATTGTAACTCCTTGGTCAAAGGCGGTATATTGTATACAACACAAGCATAAGTACTTTGATGTATTAATATTTATATGGCTTTGAAATTAAATCCAAGCCAACGTTGGATCTCCCCACACTTGCTTCCAACAAAGTTTCTGCGCAGTCTTCATTAAACTTGAGCTTTCTTTAACACTTCTCTTTTACTTTCTGCTTCGTACGGTTACTTTCATTTGAATTTATTCTCCATTCAGTCACGTACATCAATTATTTTAATTAATTTGGCTAGTACTTATTACTTATATATGTACATATACATTTTATTCAACTTGTTTCAGGTTATGAGAAGCTGGGTTTATGTTTTGTAATGATAATGTATAATTTGTATTAATAATATAATTATATTGCTGGAATTATTCCAAAAACAGTTCATTACTAATTATCATCGGCTTGTTTTAACTTGACCTAAATTGTATCTGATTAAATTAATTGTTTATTCTCCGTTTGCTTTTGTATTGTATATGACCATTGAACAGTAAAATTATCATCAAAATCATCATGTGAGTTGAAAATAGTCGATAAGAGTTAGTTTAACGAGATGTTTCAGTTTAATCATTAGGTGTAGCAATATATTTATTGTTGATTTCAGATAAAATTTCGATCCTCTTTTCGGGTCACCATCAGATGGACTTCAATGCTGACTGCTCTTTCTGCAATTTCATGAGGTGTGAAACATAAAAGGCAGAGACGAATAGCTCGGCCATTGAAGAAATCAAAGTTACCTTGCGTTGAAAGTTTGGAGAGTACCCAGTATCTACTCTTCAATAAAATATAGATAGATTACAGATTTGTGTTAAGTATGTCTGAAATGAGATCGTGAATATTTCAGTTTGTAATATCACGCCAAGTGAAACTTGTACGATGCTCCGAAAGTGGCCTGTGATGCTGATCGCTCAGGGGAAATCAAACGAGGGAATTTCTCTGATTCACGTATCACGTTTGTACCTTAATAGAAAATTCCCTATCTATCCATCTCGCGTACCCATCTGGCGTTAGCCATGCATTGTGAAATATACGATAATGAAATTGACCTCCTTCGCTAAAAAGGATCTAACCAGCGTTATGTCATTTTACTGCTTCGTTGGGATTTTTCTAACTTAGGAAATACATAATAAATGGTTATGTTGTTCGTGATATTTAGCTTTGAATTAATTAAAATGTTATCTATCTTCTGGTGCAAATTCAAACTATTATGATGAAGACGGTGAGGTTTATGTATTATGTTAAAAGGTATATGTTATAGTATAATATTTATTGTTTTAACTATTATAAAGTAGCAAGCGAGCACACTATTTAGATGTGTGATCACTTTAGTGTATACTGTTTATATGTGACTAAACGGAAATATCTACGAAATAATCTACGTACCTAGATTCTACCTCGAATGCGTGAACGATATAAATCCTTATAATAAGTAAGTTTGTTTCATGAAACGTGCAGTGTTACATACTGGAACGATGCATAGGAGAACTTTCTACGAGAACAGCGTCTATTCGTGGCCATTTGTAACAAAATAAAATGCCACATTTTGGGTCCACTTTTACGTCTTATCCTTGCGAGCCTGTACACAAATCCTCTTATTGAGCTGTCTCGTCACAAGCTTAGCTAATGGACTCTGCTCACTTAAACACTTATAACGTTCCTCATAAATATGACCCAACTTCGGAGTAGGCCCATAACACCAGACGAATCGTTATTTACCGTTTTTTATTCACAAATAAAATGACAAAATGAAGTTGTGTATGATAGCATCGATAGTAAGCTCGTATTAATTGCTTTTACATATTTTTATTACAAACCAGTATGCAATAACACGTGAAATGGAACAATTAATATTGGATGTATATTTAGTTGCCTAAATACTCTGTGTGACACTTTTGTATTGTAATTACACACTAGAGGATTGGTTGCGTAGTTCGATCGATGTTTTGTTTTTGGCGCAACCATTCAAACAAATGGAATAACATTCGAATGCTGAGAGCTTTGCAAATATATGTCACAGATATTCTTTCAGCACACGCGTTTCAATTCTCATCCATATAGCTAATACTGTTCATTTAGACAGAAAAAGAGAAAGAGGGAGAGAAAATAGAAAGAGATAGATAGATATCTTAGGTGGCATACTTGTGATTACAACATTATTGGTCACCTCTTATAAATACGTATAGCTATAGTTTAGGGATAAAAAGTATGGTTTGGTGGTTTCCGTGCCACAATGGTAGATATCGGTTACTCATTTATCAATCTATATATAGGTATCTAAGCCTGTTCAATATTGGTTTACTTAGTTACTTTAGTTGTTATATAAAGAAACATATATAAAATATCATCAGATTGTTTAATCTTAAAAAAGAAATCAAAATATTCTGAGCGGAAATGCGGAATATCCATGATTAACATCACCACTTTGATATTGTAGCTGTCTGCAAATACATAATTTACATTCGCTTAATTGAAAGCATAATTTTATTATCATTTATTAAGTTCCACCACAACTGTATGCAGCCGGGCTTCCAAACTTGCTGAAATATGTTTCAAAGGAAAAGAGAAAATTAAACGTGTTCGTACTGTTACATATGAAAATCAATGAACCGGCGTTCACAGACCATGCTGGATGTAGTTTGTCGTTTATTGAAATGGCGAGCCAAGCTCCCGCCATTTTTATTTTCGCGACTTAAAAAAAGAATTTCTAGTTTCGAACGTTGCGTAGGTGATATACATTTATGTAGGCGTGTTTGCGATTTCAAAGTTCATTTCACCCTTATAGCTCTTGTATGGAATCGAACGGTTTCACCTTTGACCACTAATACCGACTCGATTCTTACTTGTATCAATATAACGCCGTGGGCATTGTGGTGTAGATTTTAATAACAAGTTTAAGTCTGAAGTAAATGAAATGTTAAGAATATTACTCTTTAAGTCATTAATTTTATCTTTTCATAATGGAGTAATGAAAGTTAAACGTTTACCGAAATGAATGATTTTATTGATTTGTCTTTACTGCTTTGACGTGACTTTTTAGTTTCTACGTGCTGAAAGCACTTGCAATTAGCGAAAATCTATATTTGACACAATTACGTTTAGAACAATCGAATTATATTTATCTCTAAGCATATTAAATAGTTAACTATATACATAGTTGGATATAATAATGTTATATCTGCTCGTTATATATAAGACACGACGAAATGGCCTATTTCATTAATAGTCATTTGATTTAATCGATTGATTTGACTTTGTAAAGGCCCATATGTTTACATTTATCAATATTTAGATTACAAAATGTAGGTACCAGATAAAATGCAAGGAAAAAAAAGATTTGTAAGAATTTTCGCCAGTCTAGCTTAGTTACGAGTGAACAGTGTAGTGTAGTAAACAACAAACATTTTTAGTTATCCAGCTTCATTCCCAAAAAAATCTGTTTCATCTATGACGCCCAGTGAACCAGGGAATTTATTAACAACCAGCGCAATGATTCGGTGCGTTGGAATAAAAAAATATTGGCATGTTCCTATAATATTTATGTATGAAATATTAAAATGTATGCATCGGGTAAAATTTGAAACACAAAATAAAATGATAACTAACTATACGGGTAGCGCTTAACTAAGTAGGTTCGTGTGTATGAGAGTGGTGCAGGAGAGGTGACATTTAACGTAAAACTTTTAATCGTACTTTTAAACATATAAGTACCATCTGCAACTACTTAATATACCAAGGAAGCAATTTCAAGAAGATAAAGAACGAAAAGAAAACCGCTACTCAAGTGCGAAATGTCACATCACGTACGTCGCATACTTAAAACATATAATATCAATAATGCAAAACATGAATAAGAGAAGGCGATAATAAAATGAGACTTACGAATACTAAGAAGACAATAATAAAGACACATTCAGCTTTCAAGGAACGTTAAAGTACTAAGCAAAATTGACGTCAGTTCCGCGCTGAGAAACTTATTGCAACTTGTTTATTCGCCGTTCAGCCCTTCGCAGCCCTTTGTTTCAGGTTCGAACCAACTTTACAGACGACCGCGGACGGTAACTACGCCGTCTGTAAATGAAATTTACATTCGTCATCCCACCAATTTTGACTAAATTACTAAATGTTTGGGGACAGTTAGGCAAGTGCGAAACATGTAAGCAGTTCATAATGTTCTCATAAAATAAATGATCGAATGAATAACTTAATAATAAGTTTTGTACATCGGTACCAATTCCAAACTTAATATTTTTAATCTATTATCGCGCATTAATTACCGCATAAGAATTTTTCTTCTAAATAGTTTTGTATACATTTTGAAATTAAGCAATTATATTAAACGTAGTTGTGAGTAGATAAGCACTGACCTGAAAAGTGCCTTACCCTAAAACATGCCGAAATCAAAGCAGTAATGAATCGACGCAGCTCGTAGGCTGCGAGCGAGGGTAAATTTATTAGGAGTAATAAAGCTAAATCAATCGCATTGAGGAAGAGCGATCTCGATTGGCTTCTATCGGTCAGTTCGGCGTGTCTCTCCCCTAACTGGACAAATGCGTATTTACAAACGGACGGCTGTGCAAACGTCTGTGGTTCGATGCTAACAGTATCGCTTACGCAAACTTAATCGTTGTCCACTTGACAGGCGGTCGATATTTTTTTCAATCCGTTAAAACTATGCGCGAGTTGTTGTATGTTTACATAGCGTAATAAGAACATTTAATTAAATTAGGATTGTAGATAGGATTTTTTTATACATGAATATAATACTAATATAGATTTTCTTAATATTATTAATTGTAAAAACAAAATTTAGAGTATATGCTGCATATGTAAACTGTTAGTTTTAATTACTTGGCATCATTTTTATTAAAACATACATAAATATTATCACAAGTACTATGACTGTACACTATACTGTCATAATGTTAATTAACATTTTACGCTTCTAACTGACTACAGAGCTAAGCTTTCAGAATAAGAAAGGTTAACTCCTCATTTCACTCAGTTAAGAAGGTGTGGGGTAATGAACAGTCATCCGTCTAGGAGCATTATTTGTACAGACTTTGCAGAGAATAAGTATCTTATACAGGGTGATTTGAAATAGGTGTAAAAGCTTTCAGGGGGTGAAAGTATAGCTCATTTGCAGTCAAATAATCT
>DWGW01000572.1:0-14175 GCA_018247775.1 Udranomia orcinus
AGATAAACACTGATAAATTTAGAGATTTCTAATGTGATGTCGTAAATAAACACATTTTTTGCGATTACATTGCAAACGCTGGCTGAACCCTACGAGATAGATCGAAATAATGTACTACAGTTTTGTACACCTTTAAATAGTCTAAAAAAAATTCCGCAATGGTATATGTCTATCTGTTAGGTATAACCCGCAGCGGGAAAAGAGAACGATCAGGAAATGATTCTGAAGCGGTACGAAGTGCGTGGGGTCAGCTAGTTAATATATAAATAGCGTTATCTTATATTTGGAATTGGTTACAAATGGTTGGTTACAAGCTTTGTTGGATATTTACACTGATTGCTTTAATATTTATCTATAAATGTCTTCTGTCTCCACTCACCCCACAGGAGAGGACTCCTCCAGTGCTCTGTCATATTTCTACTGCAATAGTGGATGGGGCCTACTAGAATGATATTGGAATATACAGTGTATCCTATTTTTATTGTTATAATTATATTCCATTATCTTAATCATATTAATAAACAATATATACAAAACATACTCAAACTCTTGTTATTTTAATGGAAACCTTTTAAATTTTTTATTACTTACTAGATGCTAATTCTTAATACTTTTGAGGTAACCAAGTCGAATGCCCTTGGATAAAAAATGGAAGTAATTTGGTGTTCAAATGGCGAGTCCATTGAGGCCATGAGGCATGTGAATCAGACCGTCAATTTATTATGAAACTTATTTTTTGTGTCTTTAATCGTTGAGAGTACAAAAAAAACTACCGAAATAATTTAACGCCATATGCGTTTTTTCCGCAATTCCCATTACATATACATCTTGACTTTTTTATATGTATGTGAATGTATATTTATATATCTACTATGTTTATAACTATATTTTGCAAGTTATTTAAAATAATTTAGTCAAGTTCTTTTCTTTGTAGAAAAACTGGTCGTGGTCAAACCAGAGACAGAGAGATTTGTTTTGCCTTGATAAGTGTACGAATCCAAATCAAGTAGGTATTAACCTGCGAACACTATTATGTTTAGGCTAGTTACAGTTGATTTATGGTATCTGACATATTACGGCTTCCTTTTTTTTAAATTCTGACAAGACTGCTCGTTTGTAACCTTAATACAACAGAAGTATATAAGGGTATATGTCTCCTGTACCCTCCCCTTCTTTGTTTTAAATCAGCGGGTACGGGTGCATTTGGGGATTACTTACGTAAAGATTGCACCTTGTTTTTTATCATTTTATTGCTTAGAGAATGTACCTAGATTATTTTCTATATTGACAATCGCTGTCCTACCTAGTTGACTATAAGATTTAGAAAGAGTCTTGAATGAAAATGAAAAAAGTCGTTCTAAGGAATAAAACGTTACTTTATAGATACTTGAAGCAAGTCAACCAAAGTCTGATCTGCAGTGGGTTTATAACAATCAAGCACTTAATGGTGTATAAATATTTCTACATCTTTTAGCAGAGATTATCAGTAAATTACCTAATCTAAGTTTTTAACCTCAAGCACTCAGACCTATAATTTAATATTACTTGCGTTCTGGTTGTGAATCAAATTCGTAAAACCATGTAGTGGATAACAATTATATATAGGCTAGACTATATCAGCTCCCCCAACTACCTGCCAGTAAATTATATCTTAATCCTTGGTCCTGTCTGCACTGTGAAGAAGTCCGTCTGTCGAAGAAAATCAGCCGCGAGTGACTTATGGATCTGTTTTTTTTCAATCTAAATTTGTAGTAAATATCAAAACTAAGCTGCTTTTTAAATCGTTTTTTACCGCTTAATAAATTAATTTTCAATCAACGCCGAATGAACACAGGTCAAACTCCGGATAGACAAGTGGTTAATGGAATTATCATTTTAGTTAAATAGTAATCATAATTATAATCTCTATATTCGGATGAAGTAGGGCATCTATTAAGTTACATTGAGGGAGTTACATCATGCGGTTTGTCAGTTGTTACGTTGTCACCAAAGTACATTCAATGTATATTGTTTAAGACAAACAAATCAAGGAGGTACAGAAGCCCTGAGCCCCGAAATTCGTTAGTTCCCCTAGATCTCTAAATACGTAGTGTTGTATGTATTAAGCTGTTTTCCTCTAGTCGAATTAAGCTCGTTCCAATTATCCACGGTAATCCCGCACAGCGCCCGCGTGAGATAGCCGTCGGTAATCTTCTTCCCCCTCCAGATTTAATATAGAGCTCAATGCCCCATTAAAATATTTACTTAGTTTGCTTTGTAGGCGCGCGGTTTGTTAGAGATTTTGCGAAATAAAAGTGCTTGAAGTAGTACACAATCATTCAATTAGAGTGTTGTAAGTATTATTTCTACTATTTTACTAATATTATGTGCATGCGCACAAGTGACTACTTGTATCTATGTATGTACTTTCGCCAGAGAAGGGTACCACTAGTTCATCACTGATCGGGTTCGGGTATCAGTAGTCAAACGAAGCCGCACTCTATTAGCCCTAAGAACTAAATTTGTAGAGTTCCAAGATAAAGGAGTCGTGAGGTCTTCATTTCTAACGATATTCAAATTACATTACCTTCTGATTAAAAAAAAACTCACCTAAATTAAAAGAAAATGGAATACATATATTTCTATTTAACATTTTACATTATGCTATCTTACTATAGTAACAACTGGATCATGGTTTCTTCATAATTAATTAGTTTGGGTTAGGATTTAAGAGAAAACGAAGAAAATTAAGTCAGGACGCCGCGGCAACGACCAAAGTTAAACAAATTATAAGCTGTGCGACTGATCGTAAAAAAGTATATTTTTTAAATTAAAAACATCAAAAATATTTGGTAAGATTTAAATAACAAAAGAAGTGTATTTGTGCAATTCACGCAAGCTCGTAAATAGTAACTTTAATTATATATACCTACTTGTTTAAATTTTTCCTGCTCACTCACGCCGTCTTGCAACATAAATTTCCGACTTCATAGAAAAGATACCTACAATATAAAATACTGTATAATGTAATCTATCTAATTCTCTCGTTAATGTTTTGTTTTTCTCTCAGTCCTGACACATTTACGTTTAATCGAGTATCAAATCACTACGATTCGATCTTCAATTTTGGTTTTAAAAGAATACCGAGATGCTTGGCCTGTTGAAAATATGAAATATCGATTTGACCCGGCATGGAATCTTTCCAGACAGATAGGTACCCGGGGGCTGTTCAGTTCGCATGACACACTTACTGGCATATTCGTGGGCCGACTACTTTACTTGCACGTTTAGCTGACATAACCCAACTTTCCTCACAATTTGTTCGGAGACTTCAATTTGCTTCGGTTGGGGAAATGCCCAAATTCACTTATCCCTCATCGAGCATACATCAGTCTATTTCGCGAATACAACTGTATTATGGAACAACAAACAATTTACCGAATAGATGGTGAAACTACAGCTCTACGGCATTGAACTATGAGGTTGATGAGATTAGAATATATATATAAAAATATAAGATAAAAAATATCTCTAAGTGAGGAAAATTAAAATTTTAGATGTCTTTAAAAATGGTGCATTTTCAAGAAAATATTTGTTCCAGAATAGAATACATATACAGAATTGAACATGAAAAAAGGGTGATTCGTTATCGAAATGAACCGAACAATAATATTTGTAAGATACACTTATTGACATATACAAAAGCGAATGCATGTTTGATCTCTGCAAGAACGATAATGACTGATTACGAGTTTTAACTTTTACTACTTATTTTATATTGGAATAAAAATAGTTTACCAGTGTTCCACCAACAAACATTAAAGCAACGTGGCGGAATACTCCAGAACCCACAACAGAACGCTGGTTGTGGAATTGGAGTCGTGCCCAGCAGTAGGACTTATAAGACGTAACGGCCATGTTATTTTATTTATTAGATATTTTATTAAGAATATATAAACTCTAGTTTCACATTGTTAGTTTTATATGTAGGTATGCGATAAACATAAAACTTTTTTTATTAACTTTCATATTCAACCAACTCTCACACGACCATGTTATATCAAGCTAAGCAGAGCCTTTTGCGATTGTTTTGCAAAAGGACCTAACTGTAGTTTTTTTTCTCATAAACCAGGTTTTTAATATTTTTGGATATACGCGACTTTTTTTTTAAAACTTGGCGATCCCTATTAACGTCTATTAAAAATGATTTTGATAAGGTTGAAAGCAGAGTCCTAGTATTGAGTAAGAAATTCCTTGAAATGAATGTTTATTAGTAACTACAAATATTCACCCGAGACCATGCTAGTGTGGCGACCTCCCGACCCACAGTTTGAAAGACACTGTCGTAAACGAATACCGAAAATATAGACCATTACACTGATAATATGCTTAGCTCCGATATGAAAGGAAAACCGTACGTAGTCACACCTATTATATTAGTATGATGATACTAAGGTACGCCCGAGTTATATAAAATTTGTCTCCTGACTCTGGGTGGATTCGAGATCAAAGTTAACTTAGGGGCTTAAAACGGCTTTTTTTGAAACTCTACCCCCTGTTCGGGGTAAAGTTGACCAACCCGCTCATCAGAGTATGAGCAAAACCTTGTTTAAGTTAAACATTACATTTATAGTACATATCGTCTTTTGTTTGTCATTTTGTTCGTACATAGAGTTAATTATTTATATAATTTATGCTTACTAAATAAATAAAACATTATATGCATTTTAAAATTTTCAATGATATTTATTTATAAATAAATATTCGTTGTTGCGACTTATGGATGAAATTTCGTACACGATTAAGATAAAGGGTACATTACTAGATGGTAAAGATCCATGAATGTATTGTATATATTTTTCATATAAAAGGAGGGACTAGGGCGCTTATTACGTATACTAGGTAATCTTGAAAAAATATGTTTGTGAAAAATCTTTGAAAAGGTTGAATTTATTTCAATAGTTGTTTTGCATGTTATTAATACTATGATTATTATTCTTGATAGTGTTCAGGACTATACCTTTTTAAACAAGCAGATCCGCAGCTAAAAGTCAGTAGCTTCTAAATAATTTTCCAAGTGTACATTTGTAATGTAAAACTGAATAAGTTATAAGTCTGTAACGAACGAAGCACAGACCTGTTGAGTATAGATACATATTCCTGTTCATTCCATCTCGGTACCGCCGCCCGAGAGGTCGGGGTCGGCCCTCGTCTCTTGCTACACTCAATAAATTTACCGACATCTGTTACTCGCCTATGTTTACCTGGATATTTCTCTACATGTAACACAAGTTAAGCTTTTGTTTATTGTTCCAGGAAGGAGAATTGAAGTGACACGTTGACATTTCCGAGCTAAAATGTGGTATTCCAGTGGCAGTGTGCTAATTCCGGACTAACGTATTTTGAAATACAGTGAAGTGTTAAGTGCAGTATTTTACAGTGATTATGTAAGTGATAGAACGTCATTAACAAGATAGCGCCACCATGCTGCCTACGAATGTTATGTCCTTCATGAAGAAGGTGAGTCAAGTTAGTATTTCACATGATCATACTTACATAGAGTTAAGCTGTCAGTTTCCTATCTTTGTCTTCAAATCTTCATTTCCATTTCTATTCTATCTTATAATAAGTTTTGTAAGTATAAGCTAAATGTAATTAATAAAAGCTAATGTAAAATCAAAACCAGTATCTGGTCATTGAAGTGTCTGTTTTATACAAAAATATTTATTTTTCATTAATCTATGAAGTCCTAAAAAATAAAAAATTAATTTACATATACTAGGGAGATATAATTGATATTGATAAAAAGGTATACCTGTGTACTTTTTAGTTATGTGGAGTTGCCAGCTCTGTGATTTAATTGACAAAGTTAAATGTTACTTTGAAACGGACTTACCATTTAAAACATTAAAAGCCTTTCACAATGTCACATTCAGGTACCCTAGAACCTAGGCTTCTACTTGGGTGTAGATGACCTTAAGGTTTCCTTTCTGAAAATAAAGTTTGAGTTAATTAATGTTCATAGTGAAAGTTTAATTACTTATGTACAGTTGAAATATTGGTTTTTCTTTGGTTGGTCTGAATACGAATGTATACTATTACGATGGTTAAGGTTATAGTGGTAATCATTATTATTATTATCTCTTATAAATACAGTCGTGAGATATTAGCAATATGCGTCGATATTTTGTATAAAGTTTAAGTGTAGACCGTCATATATATGTTGAAAAGCTTGTATATTCTTCTATATTGAAGTATCCTTCATAAAACAAAAATAAATGTTCAAAACTTTAGTGACCTAAATATATTATTTTATAACATAATATAAATTACATTGCTCTTTTAAATCAGAAATTGTATTATAAGAGTTGTAAGAGCGTTTAATAAGGCTTTTCTTAATTTATGATATTTTAATAGTAGCACTCCTGTACAATGTTGTGTTGCCTTTTTTTAATTAAACTTTTCATATTTAAATGCACAGCGCTGAGACATTTAAGTCAACGTTAAGCTAATTTACTTTACGCCATTCGCTGAAAGCAACTAACATCGCCATTTGCTAGGAGCGTATAGTTCCTTTTTTATTTCCGCATCCACCTAATTAGGCCCACTGTTATGCCTTTGACCATAGAAAGTTGTATTCGCACTGCAAAGAAAACTTTTTGTTCGACAATCAGGCTTTGAAGCAAGTTTACCATTTCGAACCATTTTATTTCTAGTTCTTTAAAGTTTCTATATTATATAAAAATGTGCATATATATCATTGAAACATTATAGGAAAATAAACATACCATGTTTGATCATGTCTGATCTTCAAGTGGAAATCATTTGGAATTGTCTTGTTCAGATGAAGCGAACTTTGTTAACTGGCTGCAATCCTCCTTGACCTCTATAGTTCGATTCTCTGCAATCCCTCGACATTAATTTACCATGATTTTCGTCAAGCGTATATGAAGTAACGATATACAAGTGTATTCAGAATTTTCCTTAGATAGTCAATCGTATAAACACTTACTTATGGTATTTCAGCACACCGTACTTGAATAAATATGTATCGGTATGCCAAATGGACATTTGTTTTTAAACACTATAATAATTATTCAAAGCCTAAATCAATCAATCAATTAACATCCTAGTTATTTGACGTAATTTTATTTTAAAGTAATGTAGATGCGCGCCGTGTCTAGAAGCGAGAGTTTAGTTATTTTTTTAATACGTAATCATCAATAACCCACATGCAAAAAACAAATTTAACATGTTGCATTGCGATTCAGATCGTGCCATTATTAAAACATAATTCCAAAATTAATATGTCCAGGCACAATTACGCAACCAATCCGAATAATGAACATTTGCATAATAACTGAGGGCTAACTGCATTTCTGACCGAGCGGCTCTAATGCGCGATTACTGGTTTAATTAATCGAAGCGGAGTAACGCTATTTCCAATTTCAATACTCCAGCTTTGTATCGACGAAGTCTTGCTGCACTGGCGTGTATCGAAAATGTTCGATAACTATTTGCACAATCCTTGTTGAACTTCCAACATTGTCGGAGTTTCACAAAAATAATATTGGTTCGAAGTTTCAAGCTTACAGGCTCAAAGCCAACAAGAAGATTGCACATTTGTTCAAGATGAAGAATTCTCTAGTTCCATATTTATTTTTCTGTGCTTTCTCATGAAGTTTGTAAAGATTGTATAACATTTGCTTCCTAGCAGGACAGTTAATGTATGCATTTGAAATATTACTATTGTTATTTAAAAAAAAACTGAATTTATTCATTGATACAGTTGGCTTGATTAGTGAAATGTTTCCGTTACTTTAACTTAAATCTGTAAAAAAGACGATCGCATTGTGGCCTTAGTCGTAAAACCTCTACACGGATAATGGATTACTATCCACATTATAAGTATACAATGTGAAAAGTTTTGCATATTTAATAGGTATTCAGAGCGTGGTATCGTGGATTGTATATTTATCGGGACGGCACCGAGCGGCAGGCGCGCCGCCGCTTCCTGTGAGATGAATTAACGCTTCGCCAAGCGGAAAAGTCTTTCTTTCTCATCAAAACAATATTTGCCGCGGCGCGCCTACTCACATCCTCTCCAACGATAATATTAGTTTTAATCAAATGTCACTGTAATGCCATTAAATGTACGCTTTGGTTTTGACACGTAAATTTGATAAATTCAAGACATTTATTTGAGGTTTGCTCAAATGATGTTCTACTGAGAATGTTGATTTAAGCTGTAATATAGTAGAATTCTTAACGTTGTTTGGTTAGCATACAAACTTCGTTCTCCGAACAAGAATTTCCATCACAGAAATGTGTATATTCTGGAAATGTAATATATGCTCAGAGTTCTTAAAATTAATAAACACTGTTGGGAGTTTATAATAATTAAAGCTTCTTTGTCTTTTCGTCTTTGGTTTTTTAATATATACCTACATACGTATGTAATGAAATAGTACTAATTAAGTATAAATGTGTATAAAAACTACACACCCACCTAAACTTACATGATCCTTGCTATCTGATATCAGAAACCAATTTTGAATGAAAGACCAATATTTTTTATACTTTATGTTTATCGATCCTGCGTGTATAGCATTGGCAAATCAGAGTGATAGCTTAATAATACTTTAGATATTATGCTTTAAGCAGAAGGGTAAAAATTTACAAAATTTTACATTTGAAGAGTAGTACGCAGATTACTAAATTATTTATAATACCTAATCGCAACGCTAAAGTCAGTATAAAGCGGCATTACAAGTAGGTATTAAGAATTCATGTATAATAGAACACTCGTAAAGCCGACATGTTAATCTTGATAAATGTATTATTTCCATTGTACTACGGCGTAGCTGACAGCTTCCCATAATATTATACATGCTTACAATATACACATAGTAGTAGCTTTGTAGCTTCGTAGCCGTCCGTAGCTCTGTCGTAACCGTATTATCTGTCAGTAGTCTGAAGCTAATCTCTCTTGTACGTTGAATAGGCCTATTGTATCACAGCGTATTAAGTTTCAAGACATTGCTACCTACACACTAAGAGATGAGTGAAAGAATAAATAAACATATATAAATCATCAATAAGATTTTTTATTCAGGCTTTATTTGAAATGTCTTTTGAAATTAATTTATAAGAAATATTAGTTGAACAAACAAAGGAATGGTTGGTTATTGTCTCATAGAAATCAACTATTAGATAAATAATCTTAATATAAAAATAATAATAATAACACCGTACTAATATGTAATAGTAAATTATTTAAAGTAGATGAAAATCATTTAATAAGTTATACCTTATCATATATATTTAATAAATTATACCTTTATAATACGATTATAGTATTACGTCACGTAAATTGAACAAACAAGTAAATATAAACTAGAGAATGCAAACCTTTCTTTACACTGTTTTCTTTACCTTCACCAAGTTTTTTTTTATCAAAACTGAGAATTAACTTTTCGCATTTCAGACAAACGCTGACAATTTACATCATTCCTAAAATACCATAATTAAGCAATGTTTATTCAAAATACCTTTGGAATTAAAGCAAATTCTTGACCTGGACCCTTTCGGTAATTAATTCTGTTCATCTTCCCTCAAGTTTCTCAATTTGCATTAAGCTGCATGGTTGTTTCGACGGATTCTGCGAAATATTGTTCTCTGCTTAATCTTATTTTCTCGTAATTACAAGATTATATAATCATTTATAATATCAAATATTTATCATTTACAAAAAAATCCTGAAAAGAAATTATAACGTCGACAAATTCGGCACTCAGTCGATATAAATAAGGAAAAACGGGTCTCTATCGAATTTTCAAGGAAACCGACTAAGAAGCTTACCGGATCTTTTTACATGGTTAGGTAACGCGTGGTATCCTGCGCTATATCTTCGGCTTACTCGAGGAAGGTGTTATAGATAAGACTCGTGACAGCGACGAGATGTGAACTGAGCTCGACGTAAATTATGCGATCTCGGCCGGTTTGCTCGCGCAGATGGGAGGCTTATCTGGATACACTGAGGTCCGATGTGGAGGTGTCTGTTTATGTCTAAGTGGAAATGTGGGGATTGGCGTGAAAATCGAACGACGTCGATGAGTATAAGTAGTTATTAACACAGATCTGTTACCATCCTGGGATACTACTGATATTAGAAACAGTGTTGAAAGTTTCGCTCTTCTTTACTTTACTTTACTTTTAAGGAGTCAATTAGTTCGCGCTACCAAGGATTGTAGTCTCATTGCAAGGCAACAATTAATGCATATAATATAATGTAAATTCACGATAACAATATGTTACTACTCGCGTTGTTTCCGTCCACATGTAACAAACAAGTTTTCACAAACTAAATTAGAAATTATCCGTGTTTGCTCTACAAATGTATTAGTTAGAGCGAAGCGTCCGCTGGCGCAGAGCTTAAAGCTGACAAAGTTTCTCTTAAAGCCAGCAGAGACTAATTGTGTAATGTTGAAACAGCTTTCACTTTAATAAACTTGTAATGAGGGGTATGTTTGAAAGTAAGCGCAAATTTTGGCAGAACCTTAAGAATACGTTATTGTATTCAAATCGCTTACACATTTAAACACATACTGACTTTAAATGTCTTACATACTGACGCATTTATGTGTTATACTATCAATTGCTAAATTTAATTTGTTTTTTGTAAATTAAAATTAAAGTAAATGTATTAAAGTGTTCAGAACTAGATGTGGGTTAACTAGCTATGCAAATGTTGAAATGAAATCTCAATTAACTGAACATATGCTATCAGTGAATTCATGAACATTTTATTCAATGCTTAGGTAGATATATGTAGATATGTATGTATGTACGTTCACAGCAAGTAACAATAGCTTGTCTCAACCTTTATTCAGGTGTTGTTTATTTTTAATAATACAATTATTTTATTATGTTATTATATGACTTAAAGGTAAGAAAGTTTACTCGAGGTTGTTATCAAAATAAACTCGGAATGTGTTCTGACTTGTGATTTAGATTTATTTTGCTTTATTTGTCCCGAGTGCGCTCAAAACGAAGTTTATGTAATTCAGTGAAGAAGCGAACCCAAAATATATATCTAGCTTTTCGCTCCCGCTTTGTCTTCATAAACCACACGACTTGTTTACTTGCCTTTAAATTAACATATAAAGTGAGTGCCGACCAAAACATTGGTACGTTTATATAAGTGTTCAAATATTATTAGAGTTTTTCATTTTGAGATGTGTATAAAACGAACTAAGATAAAATGTGGCGACATCAGGATATTGTCTCCGTCTCAAAGTCACATTGATTCAGTCATTCTCAGATTCAGGTTTACTGAGACTATAAGAATAAACAGACAAAATTCACCTTTGAATTATTCGATGATAATGTTTTTTTAACTACAAATAGTCAAGCGTTTGGCCGCAATCTTATCTGATGGGAAGGCAAGATGTGGTAAAAGAAAGCAAGCTTGCCCATATAACTAATTCACTCTTCCCTTGAAGTGATATGAGTCCGACGATGAATGAATCTAATGGAAAAACAAGCTTGGCAAATGTGAAAATAATACACCGACATTGCACCGGGGGTTATTAGTATAAAAATACGAAAGTATTAATAGCAGAGATAGAATATCAGGCCAATATTGTACACACCCACACATTAAAACGCCCGCACAACGCAAAAAGCACCAACCGCTTCTTTAAATTCGTTTATTAAAATTAAAAAAAAGTAGATACCGGTAAAATATAATATTTTATTAACAGTTTATATAATTTAAAACCTTGTTTTCTCCAAAGGTCATCCCTGAGATTCAATCACATGATAACCTATAATTTCCATTTAAAAATCTCTATACACACTCTTCATACTAAACAAAGACAATACCTGTGTGGCAAAGGGTTAATTCCTTTGTAGGGTTTAGTTTATTTACGTTCCTCGTAACTCCGGTTTACATTATAGGGTGACCCTTCTTTTGGACTCGAGCATCCTTTAGCTTATGCACATGAGCGGTTTTCCCAGCTCAATTAAACTTTGTGATCGAGGAACAGATTTATAGATAGGATATTTTTTTAACTATTGGCGGAACAGCGACCACGGGAATCGTGAGCACCAATAATATTATAATATATTAATACTCGTAAACTTACTGTGGTTAGTTATATGAGCTATGCTATTTGGATATAATTGTAGCTTATAAAGATTGATTTAATAACTTGAAAATATTGGATTAACAATTTTCACACAAAACACTCTACAATTACTCAATAAAAGTCCTATCGTAGACGCTAAACATTTCGTAGACAAATTTACTCAATATTAAGATTTTTTTACAAGCCGAGCGTCGAATCCTTGACTTGTGCTTTAAATCACTTAAGTTATCGCTCTGCTACATTTGTAAAATAGAGTACAAATATCATAAAATATTATACAAATATGTACAATACTCACAAATATGTTCAAAATAAAAGCGAGTGAAAGAGTAATTGGTCGCGGGTCGTGTCGCTGACGCGTAATTACATTCCTTTGTGTTGCCCGTCTTGGTCTACGCCCATTACCACTTTGTCGAGTTTATATTGAATACCACATTCATTCATTTTCTTCTATTTCATGCACGTTCCATCAAACTGATAACGAGTACTCGATCATTTTAGCGATCAATTTAAAAGCGCTCGGTATACCTTGTAGACTACATATGGTCGCAACTCTTTTGTTCCCCATTGCTGGGCAAAGGTCCATCTTATCTTCAATTGCAGATTTATATAGAATATTGTTATGTAGAATATACTACAAACTTCTTATTATTTATACATAAGAATAAATAAAATTGTAGTGTGTTTGTGGATTGTGTGTGTTTGTAATATGAAAATAACTGCACTGCTTTTAACTAAATGCAAATGTATGTATACACGGTACATGTACCCGCATAACAATTAAATAACAATTCTTACTAATTTTCGTCTGTCTGTCTTTTTGTTTCGGCTAATCTCAGGAACAGTTGGACCGATTTTTACGAGATTTTCGGAAGTAACTAAGGCGGAGTTTTATTTTATAATTATAAAATAATTAATTAAATAACGCGAGCAAAGTCGTGGGCAACAGCTAATAGGCATGTATATTGTAAAAGTTTAATCAAAATTAGCAATTGTACAAAGTAAATAATATGAAGAACCTAGCATTAAAAAATAATATTTAAATATTTCAGTAATGAACAATAACTAGGTGTATAAGATTTCATAGCTACGACCTTTTTATGAACTGAAAAGTAAATTCTAGCAATTTAAAAGTTTGAAAGTCGGATTTAATTCCGGCTCTGCATTTAATAAACTTATTATCTTGCTTGCTTTTCAGTTCATAAAATAATCAGATTAAAAACTGTATTGCAGAAGCAGAAATAGGTTAATACTTGATAATCTCCTGAGCGCGCTCTGCACAAATTGTAGATCGACCTCTATAGTATCCGCACGCTGATTATTATAGATGTACTATACCGCTTGTATATAATATAAGCGGTATTGGAATCATCATCAACTTATTAAGACTTATTACCGTTCGATTAAGCATCCCAGTAGCTGACTTCGTGTACGTGAAGCTGATTATTTCAAACAAAGCTAAATTGCTTTTACACTAAATCTGTAGACCAAACAAGGCAAACAAGTTTCTAGTTCGATAATAGTTACCTAGTTGTTACAAGTCACATGGTTTTATGAAATGTGTACGTCAGAGGCAAAATGAAATGTTGCTGGCGTTTGGGCTCATATTTTGTGTATGGAAATGTTCTTGAGCTTTAGGGTAGTGTTCAATCAAGCAGTTTTCTCATATTACCAATACCATTACCAGTACCAGTACATAATTGGAGTACGATAATATAGGTTGTGGCAACCAATGGTTAGGTTATTTAGGTTTCTTCACTTATAATATTTCACAATTTCATCATTTTGGAATTTCGCTTTTTAAAAAGCTCCTATGATATGGAACATTTTAAAAAGAAGGCCACGCCAGTTGAAGGATAATTGGACCTATTTATGCAAACAGGAACCAACGAGTTTCCTCTTATTATTATTCAAAATGTAGATGTATTTCAACAATATAACATATGTATACATAGAACAAATTATTTTGTTCAATAATGTACCTAAATAGTTTTATTAAAAAATAACCAAAAATTTTGTATACAAAATGTTGACAAAAATGGCT
>DWGW01000573.1:0-14172 GCA_018247775.1 Udranomia orcinus
TAACTGGAGGGGTTAACAAAATTGCTGGTATGTATTGACATGCTAGTAATTAAAAAAAAAATACACCAATAGGTGGACTGAATGTTCGTTTACTACCACCACACAGTAATTATGTAAACCCCTCCAAGTAAGCCCTTCCCTAAGTGAAGTTACCTTTCTTCCTCCTATCTACAGATATCGGTTGCCCATCCTCCCGTCGCCACATTATCTTCGGTGTGGGGAAGCCGTCCGCCTTGCACACCAGGCTTATGTTCTGGTTCTCTCGTACCGCTACAGCGGACTGCGTGCTCTCTTCGTCTAATATGTTTGGAGGCACTGGAACAAAATGAAAAAGTGGTTTTAAGAAGATTAATCCCTAGAACATTATCGACCCAAACTTTGAATTTAACCGATTTAGATTAAGGTTAGGCAACTCTGTGCACATGATATCGTTGTATTTATGAGGTGTATTTTCGGTATTTGATACTTTTATGTAGTAAATAAGTATAAAAAATACAAAATATGCCAGTATATAAAAGTTACCGTAGGTAATACAAAACGTCAAATTCTCAATAGACCTCTATTCGATCGCAAACTGAATACCTACAACTCGATCTTAAATCCGAAGTAAATTAATAAACTTGGGCAATAAAACCGGAATGGGGAATTTAAAACACCTAACGCTCCGAAGTCGTAATCAAATGGAGATAAAACAACTGAAAGATACGAGAACGGATAAAACGTAAATTTGAAAATTTCACTACAACCTGGAAAATACAATAGTGATCAATGATCAGCATCATCACTGATCACACAGCAATGGTATCCAAGTTTGATTCCCGGTTAACTTAGAATGTAAATTGTTAGGTTCCCCAATACACAATTGCTCTCCTGATTCGATTCCCAAATTCGATTTCCGTTTCGGGACCGAACTTAACAAATCCATGCAAAGTCTATGCCATATTTGAATGATTTGCGATTGACATACTTTTAATTCCTGCGTTATTTCGTTTCTTTTAATTAAATCTTAACGATGATAAAGTGGACGACATGACATATAATGATATTGTGCAAATTAATGACAGCGATTTCAATGGTATGGGTATGCATCATGCATATGTCACGAGTTTATGACTTCACCGGGAATACATTTTTCAGCCATTTTACTCCATAAATTATGTCTAAAAAATGTAGTTCACTCATTCATCATAAAAATCTAAAAACTTTCTTAATATTTTTTTTTACTGGATTTGTCACATCTGAAGTCAGCAGAAAGATTTAAAATTTATTGATATTATTTATTGTTAATGCTGGCACATTTTTAATTAATCCAGTGCTTGAAGGAATATTATAACCTTTCGAATACCAAAGAAACATAATTAAAAGTTTTGACGTCACGAACCGCAAGCAGATGCCGGCCGCTCTTATCGATAATTCCTCGTTAGCCTTTATTAAAATTCCTTACTTTGTAAAGCTGCCCTTATCAAGTTATTTTCTAAGCAACATTTTGTACTAATTAAGTTCCGTATATTGTTACTCAATTGAGGAACTATTTCTAAGTTATAAACCACCTCCGTTCATTTTGCATCTTGTGCGGCAAAAGCGATGTCGTAGTTGAGAGCCTCGGTTGCAGATTTAAACGTCAGACCGTCTAATATATTATATGAAATTATAAAATATCTATTTCAAACATCAAACTCAGTGATGACCGAGCGGCGGAATTATATGGTAATTATTGTACTTATTTATTTTCTTATAATTTTGCTTATTATTTATACTGTTTTTATTCGACATACATACTACACACATGTTTTGAAAATCAAATCTAGATGTAACGACGTTACTTTCTTATCTTACTTCTTCTTTACTTATCAGTATCGTATCACTATACCTATCTACAGTCTTTCAGAAGAGAACATATGATTGTTTTTATTACAATTAATGCAACACAAATATGCAACAAAAAATTAAAATTTAGATAAATATGTTATTAACTGCTTAGCTTATAGCTCGTTAGCTATTAGCTTGCTACACGCTAGCTTCCCGGGAAAATACACTTTTGTCGTAAAAATATCGTAAAAAAACAATAAACATTTTCTACACTTCCGGGATGTAAAAGGCTCTTATGTTACATCATCAGTGACTTTTAACTCGGTAATTTCTACGAGGTTTCCGGGGGTAAAATTGCATACGTCACTCTATAACGTTTACCCTGTTAAAATTCCGTGAACATCGATTAGAACGTTTCCAACACTATTTCAACCCGTTTTACTATATTATGAATGGGAATAGTAGGTACTCACTCTTTAATTTATTTTTAAAAATAACGTCAAGGTTTATTAAGACGAGCTGTCGTGTTAAATTGTAAATTGCGATTCATTTCCTGAAATGCGTTGTAAATAACATATACACAAACAAACATATATAACTTTTACACAAACATAGTAAGTTAATGTGTAGTTGTCTAAATTATTGGGCTCTTGTAATTTGGGATGATTTTTACAGTATATTTCAACTGTGATAATTACCAGTATGACTTCCTGCCTGCGTTCTTTTGTGTGCAAGTTAATAATGAACTCCTCTAGAATTGACTTTGAACAGAAAGTAAGTAAGCTCACGGATCAAGAAAACCAGAACTCACCAACTACTTGGAGGTATCCAACTTGGCTGATCATGGGGTTGGTGTTGACTTGGCACATGTAGTAGCCGCGGTCCTCCTGCTGCACCTGGCTCACGTGCAGAAGCCAGGTCATCGCGTTGTCGTGGGACACGCTGAACCTCGCCAGCCGCGTGATCACGTGCCGGTGGATAGTCAGGATCATCTGCCGGTCTATGTGGATCCATGCCACCTGGGAATAAAGAACAAGAATTTAAATGCAATTTTTATTTTCTATATTTAGGACGGAAATAACAATTGTCAAATACAATCAAATTGACCCTCTCCTCCTTACTCTATTGAATATCTCCATATGCCTCAGTGACTACATAACTTGAAGAATATTTATACATATAATAAATCTGTAAGTGATTGCTTCTCTGTAAGTCTGTAAGAGAAAACTATTTTAGGGAACTTTTGTTTTATCTTAGTCAATCAATCAAGTCAATATCTCAGAAATGGCTGATGTGATTTAAATGCGATTTTCACTAATGTCAATACATTAGTGATAAGCTTTACTCAACACATAATGTTTGTTTCATAAAAATCGGTTCAAACATAAAGTACATTTAATCGGACGGACGGGGACGGGAAGTGATTGAAGCGGTATGAAGTGCGCCTGGTCAGGTAGTGTTAATGTATAAATAGGAATGCACAATATAAGAATATAAATTGAAATGAAACCAAACAGGTGTTTAAGATGAAAGTGGTAAAAATATTGGTAGAAGCAAAAAGTGGTGGTATATTCAGATGGCATGATACTACTGAGTGTAGCTTTATTTTAAAAGGATTGCTTTTCGTATTGAGTTATTCATGTCGATGGAACGTGTTACTTGCTTTACCAAAATTGAACGCGCGGTTTTTGGTATCACATCCCTCGCTTATCTGCATACGCGATCTCTATATAATACTCGTTTATATTTATCTGATACCTACTGGAATATATGACGTTGAAGTGTATGTATGTTATCGAAATACGAATCAGATAGGTTAGCTTATTAGATAGAGAATTTCTTGTGTATACTAGATGGTACAAAACGGTACTCTTAGTCGATTGTTATTTAAATACACATCAAGAAATAACAACAAACTCCAACTAAAAATAAATAACATTTTTGCCATGTTTAAATGTTTAGAAACCGAAATGGAATAACTTATAACAATATTCTTATATCTGTGAAAAGGATCCCGAATTCCCGTAAGTGAAATCGAAGTAAAACTTCTGTAAAAAGCATGACATACATAGCAGCTATATATCACTTGCATTGTATACATAGGTATAATTATTTTCGACTAACAAAATATAATCTTTTACATCTCCTATTATACTTTATCGATAACAAATTCAAAGCATTAATCTTATAAACGCAAAAGCCGCTAAAAGCCATAAAATGCAAAAACAAACAATACACCAGCCTACCACCACAATAAGAATCCAATTTGTAATCCATCCTTTAATATTATTAATAACGGAGAGAACAAATCAACCTCGACACAAAACACCGCAAACAACTAAAGCACTCGATCCTCCAATAAAATATTTATATTCCGTCGAACTTAGGTTACTAGGAAAACATGAGCTAACTGGGGTATAAATTTAGTTGTAACCCGCTAGGAAATTGAATTCCAACCACACACGTTCTCTTCCATTACGCGGCGGTTTGCTTAACTGGTATTGAATTTATGCTAAATATGTACCAAGAGACTGTTTCTGTTTAATATGTAAGTACCTAGATAAGGCGACGAAATTCAACTGGGTTTGGCAGCGGCGGCGTTCTGCTGCCTAGTGCTGTACTAACAACTACAGATTGTTCCTGTACTCTTGTTATTCCTATGAATGAACTAATAAGAAATAAATGTAAATTCAAAATAAAAATTAAACTAAAATAGCGTAGCACCACCAATTTTTAAACGTGAGCAATAGTTGTATTTGTTATTACTTGTTTTAAGATACTTATTATCAATAGTTAATAGTTTAGAAAACATTTGTAAAGTTGATAAACCCGTTTTTACCCGTATCTTGAAGTTAGGCGATCGAAGAATCTTTTATTTTTTGTCCCTTTGTCAGTCGGTTAATGTGTTGGCACTGTTCACTCTCTTCATTAAAGCTCGTGGCAATGAAGGAGAGCGTCGAAGAAGATTTGAAAAAAAAATTGAAATGATTTCCGTTTAGATTTCCAACCTATTTCAATGCGAGAGTTTTCAAAATTAGACTACTACTTTTACTAAATTAAATTTACAAGATGAAATATAACAATGGAAAGCGTAAGAGTAATAAATATTATTATAAATTTATTAAATTAAATTAATTACGTAAAGTTATGACTTTTTTGCGTAAGGAGGGTTCGTAACATTACGACCCCTCCCGCTCCCGCCGCTCGATCGTCGCCTTGTTTACAGTATAGGGATTTAAATTATCAAACAATATGGGGCGCCGAATCTCGTAACCATAAGACAAACAAATGTACATTAAGCTCGGAACTAGCTGAAACTAAACCGAACCACGCATCGCTGTTTACTTTGACAAAGTCACAGCCGCGTTAATTTCGCTCGGAGCAACCACATACGTGGGACCCTGTCGTACTACCGCAGTGCGCTCCAGTCAATACATTGCATATTTTATGAGTTCTCAACTTGACTCGTGCCGTCTACTTTTGCCGCGATCGGCGGATCAGCGGTATCGCCGATCGATATGCTCACATCCTGCACCGTACATCTGGAATTCTTACTGCGAAACACTGCAGTACTGAATTATTTACTCCAACTTGTGGTGAAGTTTGTTTATTTATTTAACCGAATGAAATTTTAATGTTTACTGTTGTTTTATGCTCTGGAATACTTCACTGGAAACATATTATTCTTCAATTTTCATATTGCGTTCGGCATCATAAATTTTTAAGTATTATAATATTGCTATTATTAATATCGTCAACAAACAAATCAAACATCGTGTGACGTCTGACAAAGACTAATTCGCTTCATGAACCGGGTGAGGCTTTATTAATTTTTGTAAAAAAGGACAAATTTTAATAACACATTATTTCAAACATTCAAATTTAAATTACGTAATTAAAAATACATATAAAAGCTTATAGCTTCGTATCCCGCACTCACACGTCTCGCGTATCGTGGACCACACACAGACAAAAAGATAAAGTGTTAAACATGATGACCCCTGCGCCACACATCACCAAATACTTAAATCGACTAGTCACGCAAAGAGCCGCACGCGGAAGCTGCTATAAAAACCTGTCATAACTCCCGATTTTCTATGAAGTCGTAAGTAATTCTTCCCAAACATTCCCAGGTACAGGTGACGTTAATATCGGTCTAATCGGGCAGGCACGGCCGTTACTGGAGTTCATGGCGCCATAACTCTATGTCGTAGTTCCGACTACTGGAATAACGCGAACCCACGCTCTCTTGACCCAGCTTTAGTCACATTTAATCCTGCACATATTTATTTACAATAGATTTTAGCCAATTCGCGAGAAAGCTCCAGTGGTATATCAGAGTAAATCTTAAATAGCAAATTTGTAATTGCATTGGTTAAGATTTTGTTATGTGATAAAGTGACTGGCCTGTATTGTAAGTTAGCTAATTTACTTGGGCGCGACCCATTTATGTCCCACTGCTGGGCACAAATCTCCTTCCACAACTGGCATTCTTCGCCGCGCTGCCTTAATGCATGTTGGCGGAAGTTAACTAATTTACTTACTTTATTTTAAATACTATCAAATTTTCATTAGGATATAGATTAATATAGATTTTACAGTTATAATTTACTTCAATGGTTGGCTTTAAATGAATAAAAACCTTATCTCAATACCGTAGTTTCATTTATGTTTCGCGTAAATTACAGTATTACTCAATTTATATAGACGTACTGTACAGAACAGAACTGCAGGTGACATACAATATCGGTTTAATCGGGACTATATCCGTTAACAGTTCATAATGCTATAACTCATCGCCAGTTCCGACTAGTGAAGTTCCGCGTACCTTTGCTCTATTAACTAGAGTTTAGTCAGCGCCATAACTTGTAATAGTTCACAACTTTTGAAACTATTCGAAATGTGGATTATTTGACTTTAATTCCATATTTAAGTTTTAAAGATGTGTTCTTCTTTGATTTTACTCGTATTAGAAGTTCATGGCGGCTTATAGGTATTATCTTTTTTTATTCAGAATTCTTTAAAGTTTTATAATTATACGAAATTCAGGACTATGTCGGGAGAATGAAAACTCGGAAGAAAAAAAATCATGAACTGTCCAGAGTGAATGTGAGAAAAATATAGATGCCATTATCGTATTGTTACTCAAACGCAACACCTAACTTTAGCGCAAATAAGGATCTGCAGTTATCATGTAAGAGGAAAGCGACGGTTGGTTTGCGACGCAATAACGTATTTGACAAGTGTTCCCGATTTGAGAGCGAATACCCACGCCGACCTGTGAAAGAAATGGATTAGAATCCTCTGATATATGACATGGATTTTTCTGATAAAAGAAATCCCTTGCCTTTATATATAATGTCCAACAAATGTATAATAGTCAAAAAAGAACATTGTCTCCTCAAGTCATTTTCTTATACCCGAAAGTTTCTTAGTGAATAACTGCCGATTATTATATATAGATATGACTTACTTACTACTTTATTACCTTTAAATATATATAACATTAGAATCCTACAAAATAATTACAGAAACCAATAAACACATAATAAAACCGTTACACGCAACAATAAGAGTGATTTAAATTTGCATGCAATGAAAAGTAATAAAAATACTTAATTGCTGTAATTCTACCCTGCAGTTAAACTACCCACATTTCACGCAATTAAAGTTTAGCAAGAATAATACAGTGCCTTCAAATAGCGTAAAATAATGGGCGGAACTAACGGTAAAAGCTTTAGAGCAGTTGTGGCGGTGGAGGGGGGAGGGGGGAAGGGTAATTTCCGTAATTACCACCTTACCACTAGGTGTTGATGGCAATAAACAGTGATATTATGCTCGACAATAATCGATTACAAACGTGTATAAACATAAACATGGTTTGATCTACAATTACCACATTCGAATTTTGTTTTTCAGTGGTAATTTTTTACCTCTTTTTTTGATTTTATTATTAAATGTATTACATGATACTTTATATAGAATTTCATCAAACCGCAAGAAGTAACTATTATGTTGTGTCTTCCTTGTTCATTTAAAAGTGTCGGTGTACTTAGATCTACACATTGTTTTATGAGTTGTCAGTATGATTTCTTGAAAATGAACTTTGACACAATAATGAGCATGGTTAATCTTATAAGACTATAAAATAAAAAATAGTAGTACTTTACTGCACTAATTTAACTTTGATCAAAATATCTTTCTTTTACCTAGCAATTTGACAAATGTTTAAGTAGAACGTTGAACGATTACCGTTCAGCGGTAATGTACAGTAAAGTCTGTTTAATTTATTGCTTTTAATGTCCGCATTTTAAGGCTCCTTTGTTCAGCTCGGTGAATTAGTATCCTTTGTTTGTTTCGGATACGTACAGTAAAGAATGCCGTGGAAGAATGCACTTGAAATTGCTCTGCATGGCACGCGAAAATTCTTTGAAATTTTTTAAGTTTCAGCTGTAATCTTTGTAAAGTAGACTTTTAACAACGGTGTAAACTTATATGGTTATAAGTTTACTTATTATATGTTTATAAGTTTACTTAGTAATATTATATTACTATAGTATATCAGAAAAGTACGACGATACTATTGTGGGCAAACCACTGTGGACAAACAAAGTCTAAACTCTTCCGACATGTTGCTTTTATTAATATTTTTTCCAACGCAGTCGGATAAACACGTCAAAATAACTGAGGCCTGCTGTAATTTAAAAAAAAAATGTTCGCACACATTCTAGATAAACAAAAATATTAATGTACCATCAATATTTATTTATCAACATAACATCAAAATCAAAATAATATTTAACATTATAATATCATGAAATATAAAAGAAATATGAGCTCCATATATTTGTGTTTAAAAAATATCAGTAGAGATAGTTAACCATTAACAACAGCTCGTCTAAACCTAAAATTGACGTAGTAAAATTTTACCGTCCGATTCCGCTAGCTATAGGAAACCGATACGCATAATTTTAGCACCAACACGCTGTGATCCGACAGAACAAGACGACACAATGTCTTCATGCCAATGCGAGTTACACAGCGATAACAATACATTGCTCTACGAATTTGCATTGAGACTGTCGATAGGGTACAATGTCACAAAGCTAAGCTCCTTACTCAGACAAATTTAAGCCGTATTTACAATTGGCTTGGAGTATAGGAACTTGACATGTTAAATGTATCAACCGAATTCGAGCAGTAATAAAGCAATTATTTAACTTTAATTGTATGCTTATTCAGAACTGACTTTAGGCACTTTACAAGCAAACGTTGGCGCCCAACGTGGGACCTACATAATGCAAACTACCCTCTGGCATGTTTCTCTGTAATTGCTTCACGCTCCACTGCTTAAGCGTAGAGCATGCAAAATATTGAAAATTGTGCATTATAAGACTTGGTGCAGAGGAATTTTAATATGTGTTACGTCGTGCAATATTAAAAATTTCCACTTTGATGGAGAATTAGGTGGCGAAATTGGATTACGCTTCAAGTGAGTGTTCGTAGTAAACTAATTTTATTTTTCAGTCTGTAGTAGTTCAATATTAATTTTATATTTTTACTAATTAGAAAAAAACCAAATTAATTAATTAAAACTAAAAAAAATACATCATATTACTTAATACAATATTATTTATTTTTATTTTTACATTTAATAAGCAATAATAATAAATCAAAAGCACTAAGAGTGCTGTTGTTATCAAAAGCTTCCGTAATCAGCTTGTAAATATCTCCGAAGCACACGCAAAGAATCGGAGCTCGCAACTTTGCTCTTCGACTCGCAAAGCCAGTAAGCCTCTTTTCCCCCTTTTTCTACCACCACATACTTAACAGCAATTTCAAGTAAACCGTAGCGTTATCTCCGTATTACCTCAACTTCGTTCCGCTGTTTAGTGAAGCGGGCGTGTAACTTTGTTAATGCCAACTTGGACCGTTATGTTTCGAATTCTGCTTCAGGACCGCTCTTCGTAGGGTTATCTACGAAACTCTATAAAGACACTTTGTTTTTGTGCCTTTGTAATCATAATCAGCGTTAACCTAGTTTGCGAGAGCCATTTCAGTTAATGTGAGATTTGGGAATCGTTTTTACTTGAGAGCACTTTTGGTTTTCCTTTATTGACATACTGGCCGCTTAAAAAGACTTCAACGAATACTTAAACAGCTGACCTCACCAACCACAACACATTAAACATTTACTTTAAACATGGTATTAATGTATATCTACTAGATCAGCAGTGGCTATTTTATCTTTGTTTTTGTTATTACGTCTTTATCGTCTATTTCTGGATCTATTATATGAACAGAATATAGCCTATTCTCATATTTTGTCTATTTATGTATAGGCAAATACAAAACTATCGTGTTGTAGATATTTCAAGCATGCTGCACTTTCTCTGTATGTTTTTATTTTAAAGAAATGTTTTTAAAACATTTCGATGCTGGGCACTGCATTAATCATCAATAAATTGACTTAGTCAAGTTCTACATCAGAATATTTTTGATACATTTTGAAGATTATTTTTTAGATATTGGTGATATTTGACATGATGACATGGGTTATTGAATTAAATATATTCAAGGCTGCAAACTAAATAGCATTAAGAATATTAAAAACACTTTTGTTACCATTATAACATACGCCTCTGCACTTCCGCAATGATATAAAAAAAATCTCACAAAAAGTTGTTACAGCACCGAGCGCTAAGAATGTCGTACAAAAAATATTTTTATCCTAAAGTACCCAGTTGTAAATCTCAATCGCGCGGGTCTAAGTTAAGGTGTATTTGATTAGGGTCCCGGAGCGACCCCCGTGGCACTCCCGAGTGTTCATAACGCTATTTTTATTTTTCTCTTCCTATTAAATCGATTTCCAATGATGCCCTTTAAGAAAGGATATTTACGATTTCCAGGTTGCCTAACTGAATGTATTTACTATATTTTAAGCTGACTTTTACCTACGATTTCTTAAATCTATACAATGTATATACATATGTCTTCCAGGTTATGTAACAAAAATATATATTTTATGTTTTAGTATCTAATTGGTGCGACGTTTAAATTCATACTGGAATTTTGCAAAATTACCCTACAAATAAGTATTATAATAACTAATATTACTCTATGGTATAGTATATCAAGTGTAAATGTAAAAATTTTAATCCAAATTTTGTCAAAATTGTTGTGTAGTCCCGATTTAAAAATATTTTACGAAACTTTTTGGACTACATATAAATATAAACAGAAGTTTAGTCATAATGTATTTCGTCATTCGTCCGAAGAATTTAAATAAGAGTAATTTATGAATCTAGAAGGGGATATAAACGAATGTCCTAAATTAACAGCCCTTTGAATTACTTTAAAATTCCAAGGCACTCCGTTACTGTTTCAGTATTTACGAGGAGGCAGTATCAGGATAATAGGTCTCGTAAAATAAAATAAATAATTAGGGCCGCGGCAAATTCATGAATAAGTTAATTGTGGCAGTGCAAGACACTGCTCGGGGGCTCTCCACACTTGTTGTGATACAATCGCGACTTTTATTTACCTTCCTTCTAGTAACATGTCCTAAATGTTTATACATATATTCCTATATAGTATTTTTAAAATAATAATCAGATCTACCGCTGTGATGTATTAGGCTTGCTGAAATTAATTTTTGGGACTTTAAACTTACTAACCTTCCTATAGCTTGTATTGCTTGTATAGCTTGTATTGGACTAAAGATTTACTAAATAAACTCTAATTTACATTATTAAATAACTATAACATTATTGTCAAAGTTATTATTGAAGTAGTTATCAACGTATCTATCTTATCAGCAACCAAGACTAATATTTTGAAATCAAGAAAACATTTTTGTATCCTAACCGGCCGTATAAATATATTGACTCCATTCGCTACCACCCTTGCCGCCCTGTTTAATTACTGCGGGGGTGAATTTTGACACCCAGTTTATTCATGCTTCAAACTTATCACGCCAAGAGCCACCGAGATGCGGTTTAGTGTAGCTCTTAGCTCTCTAATTAAATAGTGTTTATTATTTTAACGCGCTTCATACTAACGCTGGCGAACATTAATGATGTTGCGCCCGCTATGCACAACAGCCAGTCTTTACGTTAAAAATAGACAAATATGCAGTCCAGCTGAAGATAAGTTAGGTCTGATTAAACTGTTTATGTTTTTTTTTTTAACTAGGAGGTAGCAAACGATCTTGCCACGCCATTAGTGGTAACTGTCGCCCATGGACATCTGTAATCAACCAAATAGGATCGGAGTTCTTTCAATAGTCGACCACAAATGCGTTTTTATCCCTAAGGACTAAGTTAGAACATCGGTTAAGTATGTCTTCCTTACCCTATATACCCTTCCCCTACCCCTATATACCCTTCAAACTAGAACACAGCAGAGAGGATACTGCTATTATAAGGCAGAAATAGATGTGGTGGTTGTGTTGTTCTTGTTCTGGAGTCAAACTGTAAAAAAAATTACCACCTTCAAAAAATATTAAACATTAAAGCTATATCTGCGACTGCACTCATATTTTCAAATAATGAGTTTAAGTTTCTGTTCCTGGTCTGGGTGTTTACGTATTTGTGGGTTGTCGATGGCACCCACGACGCAAGGAATCCTGGCGTGACTATGAGTGTGAATAGTTATTTATATTTATTGTGTGAACATATTAGATATGATGTACTCATATTTGAGACCTTTTTGTAATTGAAAATATAAATAAATGCCCCTTTCATAATTTCAAAACTACATCACCTATAAATTGTGCCCAAAAGGTTGTTGTCGTTTATTATTTATAGTCCAGAATTCGGCATTCAGTTTTCAGGAAATGAACAAATGATTTTTTAAGTAAAATTTTTGGTGGGTCTCTACTGTGCGACACCAAAAAAATCCAGCGTGCAATAGAAATACAATACGCTCATTCATCAAACAAGGCTTTCATAGAGAACAATTAAACCCCGCAAGATCCAATTTAGTTTTAATTTAACCCCTTTTGTGCCGTGGTTCAGTCTCAAGCAGCTCAGCCCGAGAATTCAGATCGGCTACAAGATTATTATTTGATGCGAAATAACATTGAAAAATATTTTTGCAAAAGAAAAACATAATAGTTTAAGTGTTTTTCTATGAAAGAACAACTTAAAGTTTGGCGCCTTTATGAATTTTAAAAGCTTTAAAAGTGTTTTATTTTAAAAATGTTATTGCCCTCAAATATAATCAAAACGTTATTTGTTAAATTTAGACTTTCTTACTATGACGTCGTGTATTATATTATAAGGGTACAATGGATTTAGGGTTTTATAACCAAATACTTAAAAAACGGTAGCCTTAAAATTTCAACCTACTTGATTTTTGTCCACAGTCCAACTATATCCCACTATGTTATTTCTATGCAGTTTTAGTTTTGTTTTATAGAGTCGCTATGTATATGTGACCGAGAATCAACCCTCCACTTACCAGACTGCATTCATTGTGCTATGGATCTTCATTAATTAAAAGATGCAATCAGTTACTAAAACCCCCAGATAAAGACTCTGGTTAGTAATCACCTAACCACAGTACACGTGGCAGTGGATATATTTTTAATTAAATATAGCTTTAAAAATATCTTCAAAGTGAGACACTAGAAAATATTTTAAGAGGACACAAGGGAGAGGAATTATAGGAGCGAGATAAAGGCGGAATCTGTAATTATTATCTAAACGACAACACACGGCGTCCGGTCTCATGAATAATTTAATTGGCTCACTGCAGTCCCGGGAACGTAAGCTTGCAGGCTTAAACTTGTTGTCGGACTTAAACATGAAGCGTAAGAAATGTTACAAATGCTTTTGGGGATATTATTCTGTATTACAATTACAGTATCAGTACACAATTACAGTTTCCGTTTCCGGTACGGTTACGTGAACTTTAGGTCTTTTCTGGTTTATCTCTTGGCTGTTGTTAGGCGACTAAAAGGTGGCTTCCGGGGTCGGGGTCGGGGAATATGAACAGAGATACATATTCTGTAATGAGAGATAAATAGGCTGCTTTCCATGCAATGGCAGAACGTTAATGATCAACAACTTGTAGTGAAATTAAGCAAATGGAATTCGCATACTTAGTTTCGCTATTATTAAACTAAACTATACATCTCGTTTTTTATCTGATGTCCTCAAAATTGTTATAAAGTAACAAGGTTTATCATTACGCATCTTTAGGACGAAAACGACACGTTTAAAAAAGATTTTATACAATCATATCTATCGTTCTGTAAAATGCTACATTCATGCTGGAACGTGACAATGCTGCAATATCGGAACTAACCATTTTTTACAGAACGATTGATATGATCGTATAGTCTTTTTACGATCGTAA
>DWGW01000574.1:0-14171 GCA_018247775.1 Udranomia orcinus
GAGAATATGCCTATCTAGTTAATAATCAAACTTAATCTTATATATTACATATTCATAAAAATAAATTTGAGATTTTTGTACGGATAATTTGGGATTACGCTATTTGATAACCTTGCCTTCAAGATACTAAAAATCAAGCGAAACGCCATAAGAAATGTTGAACCGTTTCCTAGTTGAGGTAGATGTCGTGTTGAATTGCGAAATTTGAATGTTGACATTTTTGTTGTTGTTGCGGATTTTTGATTGATAAATAAAAACATTGAGAATATGCCTATCTAGTTAATAATCAAACTTAATCTTATATATTACATATTCATAAAAATAAATTTGAGATTTTTTTTACGGATAATTTGGGATTACGCTATTTTATAACCTGGCCTTCAAGATACGAAAAATCAAGTTAATGTAACACCGAGCTAATTGTTATTATTAAAGTCCTTGTGAGTGCCGGGTTTCCTTGCCGGCACATTATCTTGGTTCATTTAATTCGCGCATGCGTCCGCGACCGGTTCTCAATCCTAAGTCCAATTAATTGACAGGATTATCTCTGATTTAATATAATTTGTAGGTACTGTTTGTTTTGTTCCGCCTGTGTTCGAGTGCACTTGTCTGTACTCATTAACTGGCTTAATAACTTTAAATCTTTTTGAAAAGAGCAGTATCTACGGACGTGGGATTAAGGACCTACAGCGAATTATGTATATACAAATAGCACGTACTGTTTGTATGTAGATTAAACATTCGTAACAAACTAAAAGCAAATATCGATCGAAGATTTTCATAGTTGGCAATTTCCACCTCAACAGTAACATTATTAAAGCGAAACTTACTCAGAGGTTTCTATGAAACGTAACAAAATTTTCAGCTCATTATACTATGTGTTTATAACTAGCAACATATCGTATTTATCTTTATAATTTTAATCCTCATCATAATGCATAGCATAAAATAAAAAATCTAAAGTAGCATTATAGTTAACACTTTCTTCTACAACAGACTGCAATCTCGAAACAATATTTGAACGTCGAAAATAGCTCGACAATCGAGCTCTGTGCCATGCAACTTGAGACTTGCGACGTTCGTAAGGCCCAATCCTGGCAGTAAATCAAATGCAGAGTCAATTAGCAGCGAACAAATCGTCGGGATCTATGCATTCGTCCGTTTAATTCCGTTTCGGATCGAATTAGCCGCGATTTATCGGCGAGCGGCGGGTTAATCCGCTGGGGCATGCGCCGCCGGATCACACGTCGCTGTGAAGGCCCGTAATTCATCCCCGTACCCCTGCGCTAAGATACTGTTTGTTAACCCCCAAAATACCCGCGTTTAAATGCTGTGCCATCGGAAAAAATAACCCGTTTCGTACTAAATTTAAAGATTGTATTTACGAATAACTATTTTTCACTAGCTTCTTGTTGCACAATTCAGGCTAGCTAGCTAGTTAATAGCGTTTGCTAGTGACATAGAGCTGAGATAAAACTAGATTTTATAACAGAATATCTTTTATTAAAATAAAATAAAAGGTACCCCATGTCGTCTTCTGTAGCACTGGCATTATCAATAAAATTTCTTAAACGATGGTTAAACACTTGGCGTGAAAGCATAACAAACAAACAAACGTTCGCGTTCATAATTAGTAAGGATTTATCATACGCAAGCAGTTTTCAGTTTCACCTTTCTGGCACGAAACGCTAAGAATCTCGGCGGTAACATTTGCGTGATTGAATCCTCCACCATTAATTTCAGTGAAGATCAAACGGAGACCGAGGGTGATATTTATCAAGGATATTGCGTATTATTTTAATCAAATCAAATTCCCTTCGTTGTAAACAAATGCTTTTGATTAATGAGACGCGCGACAGAGCTTCGTCTCCGCTGTGATAAAACACCCGAGGAAACGACAAAATTAATGGTCATAAAATGAACTCTTGTATCCGTAAGATAAAGATGCTGAATGCTTTGAATCTTCAATAATTTTTCCTCGCTTCCGGATTTGAAAGATGGTTTCGTAGATCGCATCTGGTGAGTCGCTACATTTATTAAGACGTCATCAGTGTTTGTTCGTTAAGTAGTTATTTTCCATTATTGAAACTGTTCTCAATAATGAACAACAATATTATTAGACCGAATTTCCTGTACAAAGACCAAAACATACATATTTACCTAGTTTCCTATTTATTTATGAACGATTTTCCCTTTTCATAATTTTATTGTTAATGAAAATTATTAGCTTGTTTTATTTGTCTATCATATCGGTGTTAGCTCAACGCAACTTCGCGCGGTTTAGTGTTCAACTTTCGTCGCGAGATATTTAGATTGTCATGGCGCGCAATCATTAATAATAGCGACTTTTGATTTTCAGTTGGCTAATATGCAAAGGGCGTTGTGTAAAGGGTGCCGAGTCACGGCGGCAGTCGTCAGCCCTCTGAATACCTCCCGAGTTTGTCACCGATGCGGTGGTTCTGGCATTTTATGTAGCTCTTTGTACTTTGCCCTTTTATGCCTCAAACTATTCGGATAGTCCCGTTGGTGAACCGAACTATTTATTGCTTTCGCTTTGATATCCCTCACCGCCCGACGTTGATCTATCTGTGCCTTCTATGTCTGAAACTAAACGAACCTTTTAGAATGCCTTTGCTGTATAACATTATTGTTTACGGCTATTATAGAATAGTTTGTGGCTATGTGCGGCACAAAACATAAAATTTACGCATCCTAGATATAGACAATTTTGCAAAATGTGGGTGGGACATAAATTTTCTCACATTTGTCTTTTTCATAACATAGTTATTAAAAAGTATTATTCACAATTAAATTGTACAAATGTAACTGATATTACCATAGTCTATATATGATACTGTTTATAGACATATTGATATCAAACTCGTATTCTTCCTACGTTACAATTTAATACTACGCATAACTTGAAGTATTAAAAACAAAGTCATCGACTAAGCATTGTATACCGGGGAGTGTCTAACAATGTTGACGCAACTTGCACCGTCAGCCTATATTAATCTGGATCCGGCGCCTGACAGCACAAGTCAAATTTCTCATCAAAAATAAGAATTAATGGCGAACAGCATTAATCATTAGCTGGCAAACGGCACGAGGTGTCTGTATCCCATTATTTTGCATTACTAATGATATGTACACAGCGATAAGGGATGCTTTGTAAAAATACTCCGGCAGGCATCGCTGCGTTTGATCGATTCGCTTATACATATAAACATTCCTGGTTCTTTTAAGTTGTTCCCTGGCGTCGTGTCAACGTTTTTGCTCATTATGTATGCCGAACTTACCCGGGAATAACTAATTGCTTTATTATCGATGATTGTTTGAATATTCTAGAGCATTTACGAAGGAGGAGGAAACAGAAAGTTTATAATTGGTATTATTTCGAATATTAACTCGTATAGTCAAGATCGTAGTAAATCTGGTTGCTTGATAACCATGGTTCTTCAATGTGAGTTCAACCATTCAGTGACATGACCTTGTTTGTCGTCAACATGAAATCAACTTTACTATAAAAAGAAGAAATAATTAATTCATTTATTAGAAATATAGATATTAAGCATATTTTGCAAGTTAATAAAAATGATTATTTATGGAATATCACTGAACTTTAGTATTTCTCCATTTAGTATTTTTTCTTAGCTTCTTAATTTTTTAGTTCACTCTGAAACACCTAATTAAAAAAAAACGTAACTCAAATTTCTATGAAGCATTGTGCTCTTTATAATTTATAATCAGACGTACTTCTGAGCCGTAGTTTGTACGTATAATAGGTATTTCTAATTGCGAATAATATTTTATGCGGCAGCGCGTCCCGGCACTGTGAGATTCATTACACCCTCTTTCCGTGTCATTTCCAACGAGCTTAAAGTAGGAACAAATAATTCTCACTTAATTTAGATTACATAACGCTTAAAAAACCTTCGAAATCGTCTATACCTTACGTGTTTAGTTGTAAGTTTGCTTTAACTGAAAACATTAAATAAAGAACGTCATTTTTGTTCTCCGAGATTTCTCCAAGAATGTGAATCTCACTTCTCATTTGATAAAGAGACCTATGCTTACGATACGATGACAATGTGTTGATGATATATATGTAGAGATGATAAGCTTATTCAATTTTGTCTGAAAACTAATTCGTTTCAATTTTTTAAAAAAGCTTGATTGCTTGTTTTGCGGAGACTTATGTTTATTGCAATCATTCGTACATAAGTAGGTACTTCACAGTCCAGGTTATTTTTGTACCTCAGGAGCTAAGATGGTCGTCTCTATTATTGTCTATATGATCCTGAAAATAAAAGGATCACCAAACGAACTACCCACAAATTAAATCTAATTTGGAATTCGATAAGCAGTCACGGGAGTGTGACCAGCCGTCTAACATAGCGATCAATTAACCGCCTTCACTCAGTAATTTTTAATAAGTTTGCAACACTAATCACTTCCTGATTGAAAGCCCGTTCTATTTCTAGACTTAAGACAGTTGGCTACACTGTCATTGACAGAAGATGTCACTTTTCCTCTAATTATGTGACGGCCTCATTTCGTCGCGCCCTATTAGTACACATCAATCAATGTTGCCAATACCTATTTTTTACCCCGCGACTGGATTGTTTTTTTCTTTACTGCGTTTTTGTTTACGGAGATTTTTTAAGTGGGGAATAATTTGATGAGGTCCGCCACCCGACAGTGTTGGATGCGAACGATGCTCATTTGTCATCGTCTTGTCATTTCTGCATTTCTTTCGAACAGTTGAATCGCTAAAGTAATTATGTACATTTTTAGTTTACTTTTTACACTTGGGAGTCTCCTGGATATCTTTTATGCAGAGGAGATCTGAACAATGTATCGATCGATGTTTATTTGCACGCTTGACGTAGAAATATTGACGTGGAGTTGTTAGTAGTGTTGTCTATTTATGAATACCTATCAAAATCGGATGGGAATAGTAATTGAGACACTTCGCTATATGACAAAAATTTTCTGTTATGTATATATATTAGAAAAAATGTATTCTATATGTACTATCATGGGAATAAATTGGTGAAAATAAGAAAACTGTAACAAGTTCCTAGCTTTACAAAGTAGTCTCCCTCAGTACAAAGTAATATATAATTTACTTTTATACAATTCTAATTAACTCAATCGCAAACGTAATTCGTCAGCGGGAAAAACTATGAATACGAAATCAACATGTCATGTTAATACTGACATCGATGGGGTAAATCAAATATGTGAATCCACAGATCAAAAGAATTCATTACAGTGTGTAAATCACGATTTGCATGTGGCGCAAGCAATCATGAATATGCATTCGCAACGCCTGAGCTTGAGCATTCGGTGCTGCCTTTCCACTTCAATAAGTTACTTGACTGATTTAACTACGTAATATACATACTTTGTTTCTCTTATAGTCGACGCATTTTTCTTAAATATTATTAACAAAATAATTTTTGCTTGATAAAATGTGTAATAAAATGTCGACATAAGTTAGTATTTTATCAGTTAGACAACAATGAAAAACACAATACTTATTAATTAATTTCTTCCTATACTTTAAATACTTCACTATACATGTGTGGATTTTAATATAACTTATTTTATTGGTGCTAATTGTATATTTAGTAACAAGAATATGGCACAATTTTAATTATTTAAGGTAATGCATTTTGCATTGCAACGAAAAAATAATAATATTCTTTATTCGTCTTAATTTACAACTTGACAAAATTGATTTAATTATAATGCTCTCGATGTTTAATATAGAGATTATATAAAAAGACATTTAATTAACATGTCAATAAATCGGCCACGAATTGAACGACACGACCTGTATGTTTATACCTTCAGACCCTTGCAACCATCCATCAAATTCTTAACTGTTTAGTACTGGAGCAAGCGCGCTGGCGAGCACAAACGGACTCTCCGTCACCGGACAGTGCTGACTGGGCACCAGCCGGACTCTTGCCATTCCGTTCGCTTCCTGACCTTTTCCCGTTTTGTTATGCAAATCCAACTCCCGGGAATTACATAGCGCGAATAAAAAGTATTCCACTGTTTACTCGCTGACTTTGCGTCGAGTGTGAGTACGCATAAATCGGCGGAAAACATTGTTTTCAGATGTACCTGCCTTTGTGCGTTGCGATTTTCTCTTTCAGATTGTAGAAAGTGCGAGGGCGCGTTTTATTGTATAGTACTGTGTATGAAGCGTACAGTAATAAGAGTCTGGGCAATCAATTGGTTGATTGCAAAACAAAATTCTCTATAAGCGTTTGTAATCCTTAATTTGTGAAGTCTAACAATAAGCTAAGATAGTCAACTTTGGTGGACAACATATTAATCATTGTTTAATATTTTCAAATGTAACGAGACCTTACATTTTATTAATTTTGATTGTAAATAGTGGCAATATTTCCGATAAATAAAATTAACTTCTACAGGAAACACCTAAGCCCAATTAAAAATCGATATTAATCTTAGATTTTGAATTTGATTAAATATACAGAGGTATTATTTGTTATACCTACAAAAATATGATATATCATATTTAAATATACTTTTATGTATATCTTTGTGTGACGATAATATAACGTTTTATTTTTGTTAAAATACGCACGATTATAACATATTTTTTATCGAATCGGTAATTAGGTTTATAGGGCAAAAACCGTACCTACGGGCTGTATCCATAACATTTTCGATATCTTATTTGTTATAAAAAACCGTCAAGTTCTTGTTGAGACCTGGTTGGCATTTGTTTTTGTCACCGGTATAATCTTCTTTATCTACGTACCTAAGGTTGTATTTATATACGAATTATGATGCATAATTTTAACCGTAGCATATAAACTTCTATATACTTCTATATTCTATATTTATCCTTAATCCATTATGAGTAGTATGCATATACTAACTACTGTTATTGTCTTAGATTATGAGGACTAACAACATTTAAAATTACATGAACAATTATCATGGAATTTATCTTCAACTAAGTTATCTCATGACATTTTCTTATACCAGTAAATTAATTGATAAATCAAGTTGTTATGTTTCCAATTAATGGAAAAACTTATAACCAATAAAATATATACTGTATAAAATCTTATCAATATGTCTAAGTCCCATCTACAGCTCACTAAGTTCCAATAAAATTTGTCTAACGCCATTGTTAACAAACTACATAACCAAAAAATTTAAATATGCGCAATGCTTATAATGAATTGTTAAGTTGGGATAAAGCAAACGAAGCTATATAGCTGAAACACGATATTTCGTAATTGATTGAACATAAGTAAGGGTCATCAAACGTAGTCAGGCATAGAATGACTAAATAACCGCATTCAACCCTACACTGCGGCCCACAAATCAAATGTTTTGATAGCGGCGCGGTATTAACGAGACAATTTGATTGCGGACATATCCGCGGCAAATTGCTTCTAAATTATATTTTCTGTTTACTTTCTGCCAAACTCCCCGTTCTGTACACGATGGACGGCGTATCGTCGATGTATATCCGATTCAACAACAGATGCTTTCGTTTCGTTACGTAATTTTTGTTTACACGATTCTTAATAACGTTATCATTCATAGCTAATATGTGTATTACGTTGAATAAAATAAAGTTTAATATATAGATACACCTATATATGTTAGGACTTTCAAACTAGTTCTATTTATGAAAGTTATAAAACCAATATAAAAATCTTCAATCCTATAATTCAATAGTTCTTTCGTAGAACGTAATGTCGAATCGAATATTAGCAATCTTAAAACGTGTAGTTTTAAACGTCTTTGTGCTCAAGGAACAAAGAACATAATTAAACAATCCCGTCTTCCGGGCCACGAATCACAAATACGAAATTAGTTCATTAAAATTTAACTCAGTCAATGTATTATTTATCGGACAGTGTAGGGTTATCAAACGAGTGAACAATACTATGATCGATGCGCCCGGGCCCCAACTGTTTGTAGATAAATGGACACAGAGGGTGTCTGTGCGTCTGATAGCATCTTTGGAGATACATTTAAACTGTCGGTCATTTCTTTATTTCTAAACATTTAATATTTTTTATTAATTGATGGGTTGAACTTTAAAATGAAGCGACTTAAACAGATTAGAGAATATAGTTTTTTAAAAGCTTTAGTTATTAGCGATGTTTACATAGAACGGTTCGGTTTACTTATATAAATTATGTGGCAAATATAACAAAGACCCGAGACGACGAAGATGTGGGAAAATATAAAAGAATATAATATGTACCCGACCACGTTCAAATCCACAAAATTCTATTTATCACCGCAGAAAACAAAAAGAACGCTGATGGGCCATTATCGTCTCGTTGGAAACATGTTGCGGTGAACGCGAGCGATCACTGCGATCACAATCATTACCATGCGACTGCCCGCGACCATCCAGCGACTTCAGACGTTGAACAAACTTAGCCGTTCACTAACGACAAACTAGTACTCTACGACAAGTTGCACTCAAGCCGCTGGACGATCAGGAAGGGTTTGTCGCGTTACATTATCCAAGGAATTGAATTGGAAATGTGCTGATGCATGTGAATTTTCTGCGGTCGCTCTATCTGCTGCATGTGCATTGAAGCCATATTTATGCAATCTGCGGTCAGTGAATTGCTCGGCTTGGATTTCAACAGTTTTACAAGAAAAAAAGAGGGAGGTCGGTGTACCTTTAAACTGATGTAATAGGCAGTGCAATTCGTGTTTCCCTAAAGATATTACGATGACATTCAACAGTATCAAAAAGCATTCCCATTACAGATAATGGTAATGCCCCTAAAAAGTCGGGGACTATGAATCGTAGACGCAATTTTGCATAATTATCCAACATTGCGCCGGGAGACAGGCGACGCGCTGGCGCTTAAATCCTAATAACATCGCACGGGCTCGATCGGAATCTCGTTACGCTACCGTAATCTGCTGTGAACCAGTACGATATTATTTCACAGGATTTGTGTTGAACATCTAGCTTTTGTAGTAATACGTTTTAACAACTAACATCCCCACTTCCGTGAGTAGGTTTTTCTGCAATATCAAGTTACAAATTAACATATTGGCCGCCTGTTGGCAAACGAGTAATACGAAAACAGCTGCATCAATGTCTTTACATATTGTTAAAGCTGCCTACAGCTGATTTTGACTCATCGAATTATTGGCACGATTACTGAAGCAGTGATAGGATCAAAACAATTCCAGTCAAAACGTTTCTCTTGTATGAGCGATTTTATTACGATTTCGAACATTCCAAATTTGACCATAAGAAACCTAAGTTACGTAGATATAAGTTTTTGTTAAAAAAAAACTAGAATATAATATTATATTATTACATGCTTAGTGCGGGGCATTAATAATATAAAGATATCATCAAGGCAAACATTAAAACCAAGACAAGAAGAAAACATTTATTATTTCCCGTGCTGCAAATTGAAGACCAATGTTCGCTTTTCATAAGTGTTTATTATAAAGTACATCATAGTCATTTTAAATATAGAAACAATGCAAATATAACAATACCCCATCATCAAAAAATATTTAATCCTTGCAGATTCACAAGCGACAACTAAAATCTTGTCACGTTTTTCCTAAACTCGCAATGAGCTCTAAAGCCTTCAAGACGTATTTTATTTTTCTCTGAATACATTTAATATTTCATTTCACGTTTCATAAGCAAAATTTGTACCCTCTTTGCATTTGGCAAGCATAATGCTCCGGTCGCTTAGTGTACTTTTATTGCGGTATTAAGTGATGTAATTTTTTCCATATTATATTATTCAAATTTAAATAACTGTCTCCGGTTTCCCCCGCGGAGTTCTCACTAACTACCGATGCTTTTCTTCGTCCCTTTGAATCTGGATATTTTGGTAAGACATTGCCGCGTAGAAGAAGAAAAACGTAGAGTGGATCGCATAGTTAACGTCAATTTTTTTTCATGAAATGTGTTAACTAATAATTAGATATATTTAGCGAATTCGCATTTACGTGATATTGTTGATGGTAAAATAAATTTAAAGATTTTTTAATATGTTAAATGTTTAAGTTTATGTATATGATAAATTTGTGGTTACAAAATATTATTGAAACAACAGCATGTTGGATGCAATACTAATTTAGAATACACTGCTTAAAAGTAACCTTATTCCATACATATTGGGAAAAGAAAGTAAGACCTATCTTTTTGCGACTCCACGGTTTTTGTATTCCAAAATTGGAGAAGTTGGAAGGCCGCAATTTTTACAAATGACATCGTGACGTTTATGCGGAGGGTGCGGCCGCCTACAAGTCATCAGGTTGCTTCTTTCCCATTATATTGGCATTTTGCTACTTTCTTATGTTTTTTCGTTTGGGTACTTATCTTACCTACTTCCGACAAAATCGTAAACATTTCTTCGCCATTATATTTTGTTTCTTCACGCTTTTCTTATAAGTAAACTTGCTATTATGTGAAATTACTTATAACTCTAAGTTATCCCGATTTTAAACTCAGTTTTATGATTTATACAGTTTTGTATTGTAATTGAATTGGGATTTGTAATTTAAAGTTTTTAAACTGAAAATTTTATGGTTTCATCGATATTATATTTTGGGATCTGTTGTTTTGATCTATTTAACATATGTGCTCATCTTGACTTGCAACAAAAGCCCCTCTGCTGCTTGTATTTTCTTTATAATTTATTCCATTCTTCCCCCATACATTGGCATCGGCCGCTGATATTTTTTATTCGATTAGTAAACCCCTAAGGTGTTTTTAGCCTTTTTTCGCTCGATTTTCTTCGAAGCTTTGTTGACTGCTTGAGGGGGGTTATAATGCTCATTTCTTTTGGGTGAGCAAGCTTATTCGGTTTTTGTGATACGGCCGAGGTGAAGTGTAACGACTTGTTCATTATAAATACCAATTCAAGGATAATTCGTTGCCGTCGTTTCAATGTTCTATGCCTACGTCGTTTCTATGCCTTCGGTTCTTCGTGAATATTAAAGAGACTTCTAACATATAACAATTAACTTAGAAAATATTGGATTTGATTGCATTTCTTCAAAAGTATGCCGGGTGTACCTCAAACCACAACACTTACACACTCGATTTGTGTAGCAAAGAGGCAGGGAGGGTAGAGGAAACTTTTTGATGGATCGGACGGAGTTTGTTTTGCATGTGAGTGATATGTCTGAAATAATAAATGTTGAGGCGTCGACGCTTCCCTAAACTCCCCTAGGGAGGGTGAGCTAAAACGATTTTTGATTTGGGTGTCAAGCAAATGTTTTACGCGACGCCGCTTTGTGAGGATTTGATTTTCTTAATCGATTCTTCATAATGCAAATTAGTTATTGTCTGCAGATAGAATATTTTAATTATACAGGCTTGTATCATTGTTTTTAAAATTGTTAATCTTCAAACGGGTATACGAAACTAATAACAGAAATTAAATCTACTATGAGATAAATGTCGCATTCTAATCTTAAGCATAACTATGATGCCACTGACACGAAGACGAAGAAGAGAGGCTCACAATTATAAGATTCGAACTCATTAGGCTTCTTTATGTGCTGCAGTTCGAATATATAAGGATAGTACGATGTAGGTTTAATTTAGAGCCAGCTATGCAACAACAGTGTCACCGAAAGCTTTGTTTGATACTTACTCTAATCAGATTATGCATACAAGAACGGTTCGGAACGGTCGATGGTGCAGTTAGGCTATATGAACGGTTCAGAATTAACTAATCAGCGTACATTGGCTTTGGTGGTAGATTGCGACGCATTGTCCGCGCTCGTGGCCCCGGAATATCTGTTTAGGCCACTGGCCGTCCTGTAATGGCAATAGTTAACGTTAACTAACTTAGTTAACCTTCATAATTGAGGTATCCAAATATTAGCCAGCCTTATCTCCGATGTGTTTGGGGATTATTTACGTAATACGCGCGCAACAAACAATTTTTGTATTAATAAAAACCGCTCGCTACTTTGTAATCTGCAAATAATAATGTCAAAGCAAGTGAAATGAGCGTTTAATTCGTTTCCCTCTGTCCGTCGCAGAATGTAAATTTATTTTTTTCTTACGTCAGTGTGCAGTGATTCAACGCCAATTTCCGACGTGACAAGTGAATGAATAATATTATTTCGTCTCTGAAACGTTGACGGGTGCTACTGGCAGTTCGTTGGGGCGAATGTTAATTTGTCTATTTGTACAAGATTGTCGGTATTAGGATAGTCAATCATTTCGTCAATTACGTATCGTTTATGACTTAATTTAAAACAATAGTATTTTTGTTGGTAATGTTTTACATAAGCATTTGGCATTGAATCGGCGGGACACTAAAATTATCGTTAGAAAGTAGTACTTCCAAGTTACAGAATTTATGAGTAAGCAAGGAATGTCCTTCTATACTCGTATACTCGTATTCGTTATATGTGTGTTAGGTACATTTTAAATTCACACTTAAAACATCACATCCTGTTAATTCTGTAGCATCATCAATCACACTAATAATTTTATAATGGTCAAAATAATACCAAGGAAGTGGAAATAATTTATTAGTTTATTGATACAGACTTTATCTTTTGTCCGATCGAACACAGATCATTTATTTTGATCCGTTCCCTTGGATTCGTTCAACAGCAAGAGGTCTTATTAAGAAGTGTCCTTTCATCAAAGGAAGAAATGATTTGTTAATTTTTTTATACCCTTTTTGAGATTTTATCTTCAATATGGTTGTTGTTGGATCACACTAATAATTTATTCGTGAAGATTAGTGTATTTTTTGTTTAAAAAGTGTTGATAAATTTCAAAAATAGGATTACACGCTAGAATTGTAAGTTTGCAATTAATCGCTGAAACTTAGACGTATAATTACACTCTTTTAAGATATTTATTTTAATTTTATTAATTATACTCTGTGAAGACAATCATGGTAGAAAATTTTGTGATGATGATGATTTCATGGTCTACCTTTATTAATTGCGTATTCTTATACACATCTTTAAAAAGGGAGAACCAGTGTGTGCGTTATATTTTGTGACAAGTATTATTGTGATATATTTCATAATCACGAGCCTACTTTATTTAGATAAAAAAATGTATACAGTAATAATAAACAACAATCCTCAATTATAAAACCAAAAATAGATAGAGACTTCTCAATTTGAAAGTGCAAACAGGATACTTTTGATAAATTTCACGATTCAAAGATTTCAAGGATACAAAGAATTATTTGCATGTTAATGGTAGCGGAAATGAAAAATATATTAAATTCAAACGGAGCTCCGTGACTCGTCAGTAAAGTACGAAAGGACTCAATTTCGAGGGTTTGAGTACAGAGTAACTCACGACATAGAGACTACGGCCTGATTATAGACACGCGGCGAGGGATTAATAGTTAGTTTAATTAAAACATATGAACGAAGCATAATTTTTTGCAAATAATACTTTCTAATAAATATATTTTTAAATAAAAAAGTTTTTAACTCTTATTATTATAAATATGAATACGATAAACTGACTTAATTAACGTTTTTTTATGTCACAGTGTTACACTGTACATTTTCCAATATTAGGAGAATTGCACTTAGCGTTAGGGAAATAGAGTCGTTCCTCTCTATGTAGAAAGTACACTGTAATCCACAAAAGGGTTCCACGAAGGCTTAAAACAGCCACTTATTATGTATGTTACATTTCACTTTCAGACGTCATTTATATTCAAATGTTCAAAAGGCATTACTGGGCAAAAATTGTGGCATTAACCCCTTTGAAATGAGCGAAATTGGTTCCGACTAGAAGATTATTTTTGAGGATCTGTTTAGACTTTTCTTTTGCTATATACGAGATACATTTAAAATGCACCCCTTATCTGTTTAACTATAGATTGAGATATATTTCATACGAATAATCATACATTAACTATAATATAATATATCTTGTTTTTTTGTTTAAAATCATGTTGATTTTAAATCTGACAATATTTTATAGTGGAACACAAGATAAAAACATTTACTTTAGATATTGCATCTTATTCAAACGTATGTCTTCAAACAGTACATAGTATCCAATAACCATAACGCTTAGACAAACATGGGCTACAAATGCAATCAATAAACAAGAAATGTAAAGTCAATAAAAAGCGAATGAAACGGAAGGTTCAAAGTAA
>DWGW01000575.1:0-14169 GCA_018247775.1 Udranomia orcinus
ACTCAGTTTTATACCAGCAACACTGTTTATGGTTTTGTACCTTACCTTACTTAAGTAACCTGAACTAGGTTGTTAGTTTCAGTACTAAATTCCAACTGCAATTTAAGTCCTAAGATCAAGTGCGAACAAAACAGAAGTAAACAGAAGAACCTAGCTTCTATTTACTTCTGTTTTGTTCGCAATCCAAATCGACAAAACGAAGCTTTTTGTAATGGAACTATTTATGTAATGTAGTCTATTCAGATTCAATCTATTATTCAAAACCATATTTAAGTCCACGAATACGAAAATAACATCACAACACTGATCTCTGATTGACTGAATGAGACTATTTTCAAGAACATCGTTCTAAGAATCAAAATTTCGTGAGTTGATTCTAATTTCGTGTAGTTTTTTCACATGCACAGCGGCATCAAACAGTCGTCGCGACTGAATGCCTGGTTTCATGCCACGGCCTATTTGCACCGCTTGTACCGACGGACGGACACACTTTGCGACGCCGCCACATAATGTCCCGTGACGCTGTTTTTGCTTCTTAATTAGGGATAAGTATCCGGTTAAGCTTTTTACGTTTGTTTCAGTAAATATTGTGATAAGCGACGCAGTTTCGTCTTTTGATGTCTTCGATCAGATTAGTTGAATGATGACGGAGCTGTCTATATTTAGGTTTTGTGGCTCGAATGGACGCGGATGAATCTAGATGGAGCGTCGTGCTAAGGATGGCTTGTTCGTTTCAACTTTCTTGTCATTAGTGGTAGATAGGTTACAATATAGCACAATACTTGTTACAATATAGTTTTTGTTAAGCGATGTGACAGATTTTTTAAACGTTGTCTAAATGTAGCGTCGTGCTAAGCCTGAGTGCCTCTATAGACTTTTTTTCTTCTAACTACTGTTATTTATATCTATAATATGTAATACTGTATGGGAAGGTGGTGAATAGATGCATTTTCTCTAGCCAGTCAGTGCTTAACAAAACTTAAGATTAGCTTATAACAAGTCCACAGTCCGAAAAGATCAAGGGCACCTCCAACGAGCCCAATAGGAGTACAGTGGAACACATCTTTCCAAACCGTGATTCATGAACAAAAGACGGAGACAGCTCCTTAACGAGAACAAATTGAATATCCTGCAGCAGACAGACACCTCGTTACGCGTGTCCGATACACAGCCCATACAAAAACAACTCTTTCGGGATTCCAAAGAACCTATTGGCATTTAGCGAAAAAAGCGTAGCGGACCCAAACCTACGTGTGGGGGATTGATTTTTTAAAGCTTGATTGATTGGCTGGAAAAGTTCGTTTCGGACGCGAATTTAAATTTTGAAATGGAACGTTTTTTTTTAAACAAAGAATCACGGTCCACTTTGTTACATCTTTTCATATTGAATATAAGAACGTATTACGCAGATGTTATTATTCATAATATTTAGAACAGTGATTTACTACGGTTGGTTTATTACTAGTCCGATATTTTATTAATTTAAAAAAATATATTCAAAAAAATAGGAAAAATTGCAGAAAATTCTTTGTTAGTCCTAATAGGCTTGTAGTAAACCAAAATCATCATCTATCTTAAGCCTATATTGTCTTGTAATTTTTGTGCTTTTTAATAAAAGCTCCTCTGCAGAATCAAAAGATTTTTTCGTTCCACTTCTCTCAATAACCAAACGTCATTGTCAATGAAAAAATCAACTCGAAACACTTAGGTATTCCGTTAACAATCGGGATAAAGTCATCCACATGATTTAATCTCCCAGTTTTTCACCCACATTCATTCACCGACAACATTAAAACAAGATCAGGCATCACGAATGCGCTAATACGTGCGTATCGATTGACGGGCATCGCTGTAGGCTCGCCATTAGTATAGCAGATGAAGGATAAATTAAGGGAACTAACTTACAATTGCATTACCATGTTGGGTATTGCTATGTAGTAACACACCCTTATCAGTACATTAGTTTACTCTTCATAATAGATATTATGAAGAGTCACTAAAGTGAATTAAAATGTTGAAACCGTTGTTTGTGATAAAAGTATCGATATAATTTTTTTAGTTATAATTACTATATAATACTAACTATTGAATCACACATTCATGCATTAATTCTGCATTATGTGTTATAGTATATATTTATTTATTCATCATGGGTAATTTAATAATAATTGATTATCATCGTTTCGTCGCTTGTCAATAATAATTCACAAAAAAATTCCCAGACTAGCTTCAACCATATCGGTGAACCATATGACCATGTCAGTGTCATTATGTAATTTAGTGTTAATCGACAAGAATTAAAATTTGTATAAAATTTACCATATTTTATTGTTATACAATAAACTCGAAGAAGCCAATTAGTATAGCAGGAATTTGATGATTAACCAAGTCGGAAATTGTGATGCATGCCGATTGTAAAGCATAACTAACAGACATAATTCATTTAAATAAAAACTATCTTAAAATTTTATACATTTTTTATAGAAACATGGAAATAAGATACTACACAGAATAACCACACCTCAAAACCGTAGCTAATTCATAGATGAATAAATAATTACACTAATTTTGCTGCCACAAGGCAAAACTGTTTGTGAAACACTCAGTTATTTTAATTTATTAATTTAAATATTATTTTGGAATATAGACTTTATGTATCATACATAAATATATGATAACAAAGGTGGGTTTAATACGCGGCCATTGTGCGTGACAATTTTTGTAATTAATTTTTTATTTGTATTTGCACTAAACTTGACCATAAATGCGCGTGAATGCCAAAAGGGCGTATGTATAAATTTGTGATTACGACGCAAATTTTACGGGTGTCTTTGTGAAATATGAAAATATGTCACACTGTTTTTATAACTCTAATCGGTGGTCCTTTGTTTATAAACAACGAAATTTTTCTATTAGCATTTAAATTTCTTTTTTCATTAAATGGTCACCCTACGCCGTACGAAGGCCATCGACTAAACAGCTCCGAGTAACGAACCAAATCGCTATCGATTACCCGCTCTTGTCTCTACCGTCAGCACGCCACCGTGATCAGGAATCGATGTATACTGTACGCCAGTGGTTCTCAAACTGGGCTTTTTATGCAATAGCGATTACCTAACTGCTATCTCACTTGATGGTAAACGAGATGCCTGATGAATACCTAAGAAGAAAGCTTATTGATGCTTGACTGGAGGATAGAGCCGAACTCTATCCTCCAGTCAAGTAAAGGGCACGTTTTTTTTTAAATAATTTTTATTCCGAGGGACAAGCCTCATATGATACGTTAGGTATGCGTAATTCTAGAGACGTTAGAAAATCTAGTGACAGAAACAAATTACGTCATCCGTACTTTGATCGTTCCTATTAATAAGATATTGTTTTCATTTGAAAATTGTATTTTTGACGTTTATTTATGAACTTAACGTATTCACTTTACTCTGTAAGGATTACAAGTAAGTAAGTATAGTAAAACTTGTTAATTTTTCAAACAAGATTTAAGCGTGTTGTCTGGAGGCGGTCTATATTTTGTTCCCAATTGATTCTCAAACTGGGCCACATGTTTAGTTTGAGAACCGCTGCTGCAGACGCAAACGACCGCCACGTTCCGCTTTGTCTCAGGTCAGCCTCACGGGTCGTGATGCTTTTGAGGAATTAATTAATACCATGACGGACTGCGGAGGAAGTCGGTATGCTTGAAAAAACGTCAATTGGGTGAAAAACTTGAGGAACGAGTAACAAGTTCAAATAAGCCACACGTGGAATCTTAACGATTAAATTGGAATAGGACCAATATACTCGTAGATACCTAAATACATATGTGAAGAGTTGAGTTTAGATATAGGTTCTTATGCTTCCCAGGTCGAGAATTTTTAATTATGTAATTGTTCCAAGACAAATATCTAGATTTGACTAAGAACTATTATGATCATTTCTACAATATAACAGGTATTTGTTAGTTTTAATCTGTATATAATATCTGATTTTTGTGGAACGAGAAAGCATATATTTTTTATAGTAAGTACACACATTTTGTAGGTAAATTTCAAATCTACTCCGGTATCCGCTACACCTATTTGTGTATAGATGAAACTTTGTCTATTGCTGTAACAATTAATTGCGTCGGTAGATTGGTAGCCTTGATTTTATGAATTCTAATATCAGCATTTGCATCATCCTTCCTACGGACACAATGTATCATTTTACAGTAGACTGAGAAGAGCCGTCTCAACAGCTATCTGTACTACCAATATAAAAATGCTACTATTACTAATACTGTTAGTAGTTTGAGAACAGCGGTGATCCGTCCACTGTCAAACATGATTAGCAGAGACATAAATTAGTGCACAAACTTTCTCAAGAGAAACCTGCGTGCATTGAATCGATTTCTTGTTAGAAGCCCCGAAGATGCTATTTCCAGTACCGAAATAATGAATTTGTATTGCGCCCGTGATGTCGCGAAGATATCATCTACTCACTCTTTGTCCGTTAACAGAATTGCCAATATTTTTAGCGAGTCCGAGAAATGGCTCCAACGAACCGCATCGGCGTTGATAGTTCGATTACATTCGATCCGGCTCCGCTGCTCACTCGTTTGTCAAATTGCCACCATTGTTTAATTTTTTCACGCGACAGAAGCTGCGAACCGGTGTTCGGACCGTTTGATTAGAAGTCACCGCCCATGGACATCATGATTAACCTTAGTCGGTATCAAATAGCTGGCTCAGAGAAATAAATTGGAATGTCTTTTTTGGCCAACAAACTTCGTTTTCAACAAGAAAAACAGTACCGTGGATACCACTGTTATGAGATAGAAATAGTTTCTGTGGTGTAGTCAATACGATAACCACTACAGATTTTTTTATAAGAGACGTTATTAAGTACTCTGCGGCTTTTGCGATAGCTATACCAATGATTCGACCACAGATATTGTACAACTCAAAAGCAAAACAAAAGCGCGATTCATTGGAGAGTTCCATTTTTAAATTGACAATTCCAATAAGGTGTTACCAGATAAAAAAAAGCATTAGGCTGCAACCACATTCTCACGGGCGCCGCGAGCATTTCACACGGCCGATATTCGGTAAGTGAGCACGTAACTCCTGGTTTTACGCCCCGTTGGCTGGCCACCTAAGATTGTTTTTATCGCAAACATTTTGTGCATTATCTGTATCACACCTCACTTTTGTTTTTTATTCGATAGCCTTAACGCTGGGAATCAAGTCGCCAGTAGTCTTCGGATGAGTTGTTTTGTTTTATAGAATTGTTTTGTTTTATAGAATTGTTTTGTTTTTTGGTCCAAGGAGTACGAGTAGTTTTTTTTTTAATGGAGTTTAATTTGGTTTTGTAAACTCGACGATAATAAGTAATTCATTGTCGAGAATAAATATTATTTATAATTTCGTATTTTGAAGGCTTATTAATTTAAGATTAATTGTGGACATATTAAGACAATATTCAAATGACAAGAGAATGTAATGTAAGTCAAAACTTTCATAGTCTTCGTAAAAAAATTATTCTGTTCCTTAGGCATGCATGTAATATATATTTTATAATATTAACGTTGTTGAGTAAAATAAACGCTTTGCTTATAACAATCGGATCTAAAAGTTATAAAAAGCTCGCCAGTATTGAGATAAAACCGATTAATAATTTCGTTTTACCTAATCGCTTTACAAAATTTATTGGTTAATTAACATATGGATGTATGAGAAGCTATTGGACCTCTGCCAAGAATACCACAATATCTCATTAGGAGCAATTAGTATGGCATTAATTAGCCAGCATTGTGAGATGATGCGTTGGTGTTGCCATTTGTGAACCATGATTTATTGTTGTCGTTAAATTTATGATTATTTGTAGCTAGTAATTACGATCATTTAAGCCTTTGTTTATTAATTAACATCAATAAAAACTTTTTGCAAAGCTAAAGGAATAATTTTACGTGCATTTTAAAATTCCTTGTTTAAACTATGAAAATTCATGATAGTCTAAATAACATAGCATACAACACTAAACTCATTAGCACTGCTAAAGGTATTTCGTAATTCCGAACTATGGCCGCTAAAAATGTTGAAAAAAAGACATTAGCGGTACTACCAACATATCAAAGTTGGCGCCAAAATGCCTACACAAACAAGAATTGGAATTTGGAACGTATAAATTAAAGGCGCCTACTAATGGGCTTGAACAGAATGCGTTCGAATCTCGTTTCAAATTTGGTATAAAAATTTTTGGGGAAAAAGTGCGGGCGTACAAAAAGCGATGTTTGGTACAAAAATGTACAAAAATGCACAAAAACGTTGCACGCGTGGAGTACTGCGGCAGTTAGTGCAGTGCCCGTGACAGACTAACGACCGATGTTTATCGTTACGAACTTGAACGTTTAGTAATGTCGACGTTGTAACGTTAATGAATAGACTGCACTGCACTTTTGTATTTAGAATGAGCGTTTTAAAAAGATACCTTTATTACGAATCTGATATTATTTTTTAGTCTTATAATTAATTTCCACAGTGTTTAATTGTAAGGATAAATTGAAATTTCTGCCTAGACATATGGACTGAATTAACTTAGATAATGCATATGATGTACCTGTCTCAAACTCTATTTAAAGAGAAGATAATTAAAATTATATAAATAGTAATTACGTGAACAGAGGAATAAAAATTGAGTATGAACAAATTATACTGAAACTAATATTTAAACTCATAGGACGTTACCTACGTTCTTGATTCTAAATCACATGTCACAATAATACCTATTCTGTACATATTACTATTACCTACCTATTGATACAATAGGTAACTGATAAATTGTTAAAAAACGAAACCAACGTATTCGAAACGGTATTGACGCCGGGTCGAGTGCGCGGGTATCTTTGAAGTTTCAGTAGACTGATAATTTTTCTTATACCTCTTCAGACCAAAGTAGTCAAAACAAACCATTTGAATCCCTTTTAAACCCCACTTGAGGTTACTGCGCATTTTATGGTTTATTTATTGTGATATGGCTAAGTGTCTTTTCAGTTTAACGAGAATACTTCTCAAACTGTTTTATTGCTAAACGCTTGCAATTTATCGTTTATATAAATGGCTCTAACCTAACATAACCTTGCGATACTACTATGGAGTTTAATTAATTTTATTATTAACATGCCACTAATAGCTTAACTCTCAAAAGTATGAAGATTCCTTGAATAAATGTTCATATTAACGTACAATGGTACAATTCGCGTTACTCTAAACACATTTTTTTAAACTCCATAACGTTACGACATAATGTAAAGTAAAGAAATCTTAAGTCTGAAATCTGAAGTCTTTATCACTATAAAACAATTGAACACAATATGAAGCATAATTATATGACAATAAATCAAAATCAAGAGCAAACAGCGGGATGTTACCAAAAGCGTCGAAACCCCGTATACGTAAATGATGCTATTAAAAGGTCGTCTCTCATGCCTCTGCGTTCCCAGCCCCTCGGCCATATGTCTTTATTCCGTCTAATAACAGTTTGGGTGATTATGTGACAAAAGGAAGTGTTTTCGTCGTACGCATTTCTCTCGCTTCCCTCCCGTGGGGCTGCCCACATTATTGCTCTCCCGTGATTTATAAGCCGATCGATCGTAGTGCATCTGTATCTTGCTTAATCTTTGGTAAGGTATTAGTCGTTTAATTGCACGTTCCCTTTTTGATTCAAGAAAACTGTATCTTGTTTAATCTTTGGTAAGATATTAGCGTTTAATTGCACGTTCCCTCTTTGATTCAAGAAAACTGTATTTGCTTAATTTTTGGTAAGGTATTAGTCGTTTAATTGCACGTTCCCATTTTTGATTCAAGAAAGCGAATATATTTCTAACCTCCTAACTGGGGAATTGTAATAGTTACAAAAATCTGGTGACAATCTGAGACATTATAGATAGTATTATGTATGGTACATTTAAGTTATTCTTACTAGATGATTTGCGTAAAATATCGTAAAGTATCTATTCTACAAGTAGGTCGCAATTATAATTTCATACAATTTAATTCAACTCTTAAATATCTACAAAGTTTTTTACATATCACATTTTCGTAGCGACTACACATTTCCGAAAACAAAAACACATTCTCGACGTACTTAAACGTATTGGAACGTTTAAAAGTATAACAAATGTGTCGTCGGCTAATAACAATAACGTACCACCGCGGCAGTGTTGTGTGGTCGACACAAATCACTGCCATGTGTTGTCACGGGCCTAAACAAAACGCCCCTCTGACAGATATATTAGCGACATTGCTTTCACGCCAAAACCACAAAAATGCGCGCGCGAGCCGACTACCGGGCTATTCTCGACCCTATTTAATTACAATACGATCGAAGTATTCACAGGGAAGTAGACACGTCGCTCGTGAACACAAGGTCGCTCGGGTTACGCTGTCAAATGCAATACCCAACTCTGAATGGTATTCCACAAATTTTTCACCAGCCTTTCGGGTTTGGACATGTTTATCTGCCGATTTCGAGCGTTTTTTTCTCAGTCGCATCGCGCTGTCTATCACACTTGAATTTGACGAAAATAGTGCACTTTTTATCACAGCTATACGTCAATGACAAACCGACTAATATAGCAATCGGGGTGGCATTCTGTTGGATGTGTGGTCCGTTTTGTGTGGTCGTAAAAGCATGTCGGTATCAAATATAATAAGCAATACTAATATCGTCTGATGCACATAATCGATACGACATAGAAGCTAATTATGAGACGATGACTTGACTTTTCATTACGACGTAGACAAATATGAATCCACTACTGTTTAAATTACTAGTTTTTTTGTCGCCGGTTATCAACATTGAAATAAGACGATCCTAACATCTATAAATACACTAGTATTTATTTTTACGTCTATAGATATATCAAATTTCTTTGTATTATTGGTTTGGACAAACATATACAATATTTATTTACACAACTTCAGGCATAATGCTTTGAAATCCGCTTATATGTCAACGATTAAAGACTAAATTGATTGCAAGAAATATGGTGAAAAGTTAATCCAGAAGTCTCTTATCATTAATCACGTACAGGGAATATACTAAGCTTAGCATCGACGCCTTCCAATAAATGTGATATAAAACTTAGTGTTCAGTTCTTATAATCCATTGTACCTCTGTACTGTCTTTATCCTAAATGTCATGAAACAACCGTGCACGTAAAGGCAGGTGTCTTAACGTGTAATAAGCAATTAATACCGCTTACATGCTCATCAAAAAGTATATAATACCTTAGACAGTGTAGCGAAAAGCGCTTAATCAGTTACAAAAGTAGTGTGAGCAAGAATATCTTCTATTCTTGCTCGCGGACGAATTAAGATTTAAAACACGATAGCATGGCCACTGCAAAGGACGTCGGATGACAGGTAGAGTGTAATTATGCCACTAATCGGTCATTATTTCCCATTAAAGGGATGCGAGCCATTTTTTAAGCTGGGCAATATTTCATTGACACCGGGGGATTTTAAGCGCATAAGCCGTTAGCTAAAACCGTCTCCCGGTTATTTGTTGCTAGGGATGCTACATACGATTGTTCGTAATCTCTATACTTATACTATACTCTCTCATGCGTTTAATTTTTAATTGTTTTTTGATATTAGCTAGTTGTTTAAAAAAGGATTATTAAGATTAACTTATTTACTAAACAACACGCCTCGTATACAGCATACCGACATATGAATTAATTTAACAAACAGACTTAAGATTGGTATCAAAATCAATTCAATAGTTTTAATAGACAGCAACTCAGTTTAAAATAATCTTTAGAGCTTTTTATAGCACTAAGCAGGTACCTTGTACTACAAATATTCGTGTTTATTTTTAATACATTACAATATTTATTTCTTACCTATTTAATTTTGGATTACCAATCTGAAAAGGACACAGAACAGAATGCGAGTTATTCGTATATCGAGTTAGTCGATTGTCTTCATCCCAACACTATTCACTAATTGAGACGTATGCCGCGTTACGGCTCTATGATATGCCCCGCCGACACGACACAATGATCGATAACCGAGCATACGTTAATTGTACTAACGGGTGATTAGTGCGTATTTATATCTGCTAGTAGGACAGTTTTGGCTAAGAATAGGATAGCTGCTAGTAAGACACTTTTCAACGCTGAATATGACATCTGCTTGCTGTTTAGGTAAAGATAAGATGTAACAGCTGCCGTAGGATACTTTTTAGTAAGAGTATCAGTAGCTCATAAACACTTTCACTCTGAGTAGGCAAAATAGTAGATTATTCATAGCAGTCTTTGCTTAAGAGTAGGATAGCTAAGCGTAGGACACCTTTTAGCTTTTATGATACCTAACCAGGTAAAGTTATTAGCTAAAAATTATTAGCGGGAAATAGAACTTTTATTCGCACAAAACTTTTTCTAAAATATTTTTTAGACTAAAAAAACTTTTAGAGAAAGTTTTGTGTACGGGGAACGAAATAATATATTTTTAATCCCTCAAATCTCAAAGCCTAGAATATCGTTTACAATGTCCATAATTATTACTTTAATACTTAGAAAAAAACTTAATAGGTACAACAAATGTTTTTGTTAAACGTAGGTTCACTCAACAACGTCTTATATCCAGATTTATAGTCTTATACTCGAAGATGTAACCCACAGAAGTACTAGACATTTGTAGTAGCGAAGGAAAACAAATAGCTGCAATTTTGTGTGATAAAAGCCGCGATTTGGGGAAGCCGCGGCTCTGGGGCGACAATGTAAACGTCAACACAGATTTAGATTTATTCCCCGAGCGAGATTTATGGCCTGTGCCTGCGTTTTTGGGATGATGGAAAAATTGTTTAGGACAAGGCAAGAGTGTAGGAAACTAGGCGAATCCGTTGCCAATTCACATTATTAGATAATCTTCATTAAACGAAGTCACAAAGTAAGCTATATTCATTAAAACAATCATTATTAGATGGCTCTAGACTGTGGTGTATTTTAAACACCCAAAATGAAATTCAAGACTTTGATTTCAGATACGAAAAGGTATAATTAATGCCGCTTAACACGTGATCGCAAAATACAAAACAATTAAGCGTTTAACCAATGAATACAGAGTGAGAAGCTTTGTTCGAGGTAATCTTTCCCTCGAACTGTTCGCCTCAATAACATTTAAGTCACGTAGAACTGTCGCGAATGCCCGGGATCCCTTTAGCAAACAAATGACATCGATCCCGGATTAGGGCGACGATTTAAAAGGATACCCGGACTCGAGAGTCCCGAGTCAATTTGTTACAATTACTCGACTGCCGTTTCAAACAAACCAAAATTGAATCGAAGCCCCGGGATAAATGATTTCTTCCCCTCCGTACCACGATGCGTAAGTATTATTTTCGCCTTAATGAGTTCCACTTGCGTATGTGGGAAAATAAAACACATTATAATGAACCATTTGCGTTCATGTTTCCTTAACTTGGCTGCGCATCTGATATTTGCTTTGCGATATGAGAGTATCATGTTCGTACATTTGGGGTACCGTCTATTATGATATAAAAAGATTGGGAAAAGTGATGATTCTAAGATAAAAATATGTGTAGTATAAGTAAAGATAATAAAGAGCAAATAAAGATAATGTACCTTCCTTAATTATTTATTATAAAACAAACTTATTCTAAGAGGTATTAAATGTAACCGAGCTTATTTGCACGAGAAGACCGTGGAAAATAACTATCTATAGTAAGTATTAATGATCGAACTACACTGAAATTATATAAGGAACCCGATTTGGTGCGTTAGCATAAACAACTCAGAATTGTTGATTAATTCTTATGATTTGCTTTGTGCCTGTCATTAGAGGTCCGCATCTCATTTACATGCTTGAATTTTCAAGTAATTACGGTAGATAAAGCGTGTTGAAACTCGCGTTTCCGCCTCAGGAAACATCGCTATCTGCGTAATAATCCCGTTGTAGCTACACATTTTGATTAGGTGTTTGTACTTCGAGGGCCACGCAGAACGAATCGATCCTTGTCAGACCATTTATTATTTCACAAAAGTAATCAACAGTAAACCCGCTCGCCCGTTTGAACATATCATCACGGATTAAACGGGCGAAAATTCGGTTGGAAATTTTCGTTAGCAAGCGCTAAGGGCGAGGGGGGTGGGACGAGGGGCGAATTGTCACCAGCGGGGCGTTTTCCATTTCATGCTCCGTTCGCCGCTGATGACACCGCATTCCGGCGAGCAAATGGCTCGACAAATGAAGTGAGGGCGCCGTCGCAGACACGCCCCGACACGTCATAACTGTCACTTCGTATGGGGCGCCTGCTCCCGTTTCGGCGAAAGCCTTTGTGCCTGACAAATTGATTCGATTTAACACCGCTGTCCTTTCGACTTCCCAGTAATTGCGTCCTTGTTCTACCGTTCCTAAGTCAATTTATTTATATCCGATGCCGAGGATAACGACGTTTGTTCGCGCGCTCAAGTTATTACTAAACAATGTAAAACTTAATTGTCGTGTGTGGAAATTAACATTACATTGTTACGAACGTATTCTTTATTCTCCATAAAAGTGTCATTAAACGAGTCAGTTGCTAGTTTCTGCTTTTAATAACTGCATGTAGTCACTTAAATCACGATAAAACTAAGAAAGTACGTACGTAATCGTATGTTATTGCAAGCAGCTTTTGTTCGTTATCTTATTACTAATTACGTGTCCCTGCAGTGTTATTAATTGATAAAGCAATTCTATAAAGCACGGCAACTTTGTAACCGAGGTAGAATGAACGTTAATATGATCAGAAATATGCACGATTTTACCACATAGCTTTTGTGAACAACACTTTATATAATTTTTATTTAGATCCTCCTCCTAAGCACATGTATATACCTAGTACTGGAGCATACCTATTTCACATGTTTCTTAGTTAAGATGTTGGTTAATGTGTCACATAGACAGACTATGTATTCGAGGATAATTTAAAGCGTGTAGAGGTATGCCACTAGCAACCAAGTCAGAACTGCGCTACTTTATTAGGAACGTAACTCCGATGACACCATCCCAAGACCCGAAGCGAACCGTTCCTCGAACGTTTACCTTTATTAAACTCCATTACCGCATTGAGTGCGCGTATCGAAGGTCTTTTTCTCTGCTACCTGTTTCCACGATTGTCACGGCTCACTCGTGACAACTGTGCAGCACCTTGCGATGCGGACAACATAAAAACCCACTTATTGTCCACCTGAGCCGGCTATTAAGAAAACGCGTGCTTCTGTTCTAGGAACTCGTTCGTAGTATGATTGGCTGTAACCACGTATTGATACCATGATAATAGGTTTCTGATGATGTGGATATCTTCTTTCATGTTCAGTGCCCGTTACGAGTTTGGTGTTCAAGTTTTTTAGTTCGCCTCATAGCGGTTTAAATTATAGAGCGGGTGCGCTGACAACCTACGTAATTGATCCGTACTTGTTAAACTTCGAACTTGTTTTATGATTTTTCTTGTACTAATTACGTATACTAGATCTCATGTTTATTTCAAAGATCGGTTTTAATAAAATTGAAGTGTCTGTTTATACCAACCAACTTTTCATTAAATGCAAAAAAATATATTAAAAAGTTTTGTTTGTCTGTCTGTTTCTTCCGGCTAATCTCTGGAACGGCTGGACAGATTTTAACAGGACTTTCATAGCAGATAGCTGATGTTATTTATAACTGAGGCTAGTTTTATATTGAATCGAATATAATAAAGTCACGAGCAACAGCTAGCCGGACATAAATAACAATTCGAAAGCATTAAAATACTTCATAAAAACCGAACGACGCGTTTCGACGCGCTATTGATATATCTAGCTTGTCACACATTTCTGAGATATCGATTATGGTGGCGGGTAATCGATTTAAATCCCTGCAGGGCAGGACAATCCCGTGACATCACCAGCAGGTGAATGCTACGATTTTGAATGGTACGCGACTACGCCGTTCCGTCGTTTTCTGAAATTAGTGACACGTCATTTTATTGCGTTCCGACGCTATTGGTTCATGTTAGATGCTCCTCTGATGTTAGTGATTCTAGTAATTCGATATTATGATACATATTATGACACATGTTTGAAGCGGCAATAGCCCAATGGGTAGTGTGTCGGACTTACGATCGAGAGGTCGTGGGTTCGATCCCCACTCC
>DWGW01000576.1:0-14169 GCA_018247775.1 Udranomia orcinus
GATCCCGATGGAAACGCACTATGGACGCCCTCTGCCCCACCTGGGGGCCTTAGGACCATAAGTCAAGTCAAGCACCTGAATATGATATAGCAGTTCCAGAGTCAGGTCACGAGAATTCGAGGGTGGTCAGCACAGCGGTGAGAATGGAATAAAGTCATAAATTGCAAAGCCATAACTTGTTATGTTGCAACTGGCTATTCTGTTACGAATGTGACCGAAGCCCAGCAGTAATATTTATACGGCACCAGTACAGATTTTGTTATTTATTTTGGATATATGACGTTACGCAGTAGCATTGCATAAATGCGCTTTAGACTTTTAAGTGTAAAAGAATATCTTTTTTTAAAACATATATTCACTAAACTTTACATTAATATTTGTTAATTTTATTGTATAAACTGTGACAGCAGGTTTTGTGCTTTGTATTTTTGTGTCTTAAACGACTAAAGAAGTAGGAGTAAAAATATCTTTTTTACGAAAGCATTCCTGGCTTGAATACCTTTCCGTATCAGGGGACGCAGCGGTTATGTATCACCCGTATCGGCCGAAATCCTCTCAGTGCCCGACACGACACGGACGTCTGGATACAGATTCCATAATCTACAACAACCACAAGCGCTCGCCCTTTCAGGATATCATCGTGTTCGGTGAGTACGTATCGGTGTAACCGTGTCTAAAGGCGATTTCATTAATGCCATTACGGAATAGAGAAAATGTTCATGCATAAATGGATGAAGCGGTAAAATTTTGATGCTTTCTCGGAGCTCGCGTGTACGTCGGGAACGGTGTAAGTCGAGCCGCGTTATTCGTTACCGCCTCGAGGTGTTTTGACGGAAGTCGGAATTTACGCCCCGACCGTGTTTACGGCTCGGAACATTGAATATTGCAAGCGCTCCCGCTGAACCACACATGTGTGGCTTGTTTACGGCCACTCGCTCAATAAGACAAACGAGTAAGTAGAAGTTAGGTTTGACGATAATTTTGAAATGCATTTGTACTCGGTACAGAGATATCCATAGGCATGCTTAATCGGTCAGGTTCAGCTAAATTGGAAAAGCAACTATCTCTCGAAATTCTAATAATATTTGGTCTCCTAGCCTAGGATTCATAGATAGTAAATCAGGTCACATAAATCTTTAGACTCCAATGAATTGAAGCGACATTTCCGCTACTCATTAATAGGTGGCGCTACCCAATTTTGAATGTCTCGTGGGAGGCACAAAAAAATCTATTTTTTGGGTTTATCTGACCGTAATATCGAACTATGTAGAAACTTTGTCAATCGAAAGAAAGTTGTAGTTTATCGACCTACATAAAACTCGTTACGAGATAGCGCCACCGGTTTCCTAAATCATATCACAATTTGCTAAAACGTTTGGTATGCGTTTAAGTTTCGAACAGAATACGTAACTGCTCCATTAGGTTGGTTCGGCGGTGGCGACGGCTAGCATCGACACCTGTAATTTATTAGGTTTGTTTCAGTTATCTCGTTATTGGCGACCATATTCGCGCGTAGTTATGCTCCGGTTCACTAAATTTGGACTTAACTAGACGTATGACGAAGCGTGGTATTTAACCTCCTATTTCAAATAAGACCCGAAAGTCCTTTGATATTTTGAAATTCTACAACGGACCCCTTCTTTTAATCAAAAAGAGCTAAATTATAAACAGAAGACAACGAATTATCAACAAATTTCAGGATTTACCGACCCGTCGGACTATAAGGTGTATTACCTATAACATTACTCCTATTTTACTTCCAAACATACACACTTCACATAACTTCTAGTAATACTAATAGATTTATCAAATAGAAAAGTAGAGAATAAAGCGGTTCGAATACATTTACATTTTTATTTCGCAGGCAAAGACATATTTCTTCAGCCCTATCTCCGAGCGAGCCAGCGAGCGCGGTACGCTTCGATTGTCATCTTCAGCACAGCCGGAGCAAAATTTATTTCTCACAGTTTAGCTTTCTTTGTGATTGATTGCTTTAGTGGCCTTTTAATTCTATTTGCGATCTGTCATTTGCTGGCGAATGTCAATGAATCGGCGAACTCGTATTATACAGTTTATTTGTCATTTGCCGCTGAATGTCAACAAATCGCCCGGCTCATGTTATAAACTTTGTCATATGCAGCTCGTATTATAAAGTTTATTTATCATTTGCTGTTCGATGTTTAGAATATTATAACAGCATAAGACTTTCAGCCTTATGTTTATAAATATAACATTAGAAATATATAATAATATTGTATTGGTTCGTTCGTTCTGCTAGTAAGAGATGTGAATTGAAGTTGAAACTTGAACTGATTGAAAAATATAAAAAACATACTAAAGTACCATGTAAGCCATCCGATAGATAAAAATTAAAGGCATAAAGTATAATATTAATTTGTTGGTAATACTACAACTAAACGCGGAATTTGATAAATCTTCCATTAACTTGGATCTCACTATAAGTTCCAAGTTATTTATGTCTCTTTTCGCAACTTAAGTAGGTACTAACAAAGTTGAATCGACTTAATCGTCTTACGTAGAATAAGGAAAATAAGTTGGCTGATATAAACACTTAAGTTCAGGTGCTCTCCTAAACCAAGGGGTTGCCAAAATTTACCAACAAACATGTATGTATACAGGTGTATATGAATATGTTTTGTATGTAATTTAAAGGAATGAAGGGAACGAAGGAAAAGGAAAGGAAGGAATTTGTAATTTTTAGTGAATTTAATATCGGTTGTCATCGTCCGACAACCATCCAACCCTTTTTATAACCCTCTGCTCAACCTAACTCTCTTCTCCCAACTTCTCCCAACCAGAGAAGTCATGAAGCATATACTTATATGAGTGTTAATTGTTATTACATGTATTAAACGACGCTTTTACGAAAGTAAATAAAGGGATTGAATTAAGTTAAGGCAGATAGAATAATAGATTATACTAGTTACATAAACACGACACACGGCCCCATAAACCTGACATGAGCGAGATTTACGTACAGTTTAAGGCTGATTGTTATCACGAAGGTAAGGCTTTTTGTGTTGGTTCTACCTTTCATAAACATTAATTTATTTTCGTATACGTATAGTTATCCGCTTTTGTTTACTAGAACCTGTATTCACTTTTTTATATTTATTGTACAACCTGTTCTTTTGACTTCACTTCCATAGAAGCAGGTTAATATCGAAAATGACGTCCACGACCAAGATGGAAAGTGATAATATAATACGCATGGAGCATATTTTAACCTTAAAAGAGTTTATTAATATATCCATCTTTTCTCAAAGAGCTTTAAAATAATTAAACCATCAAAACGTAACCATAATAGTACTGAAATATATTTTGTATAATGATTATACCGGAAGCGATAGGCATATTGTACCATCTCATATAATACTAACAGCTTGTTGCGAGGTAGTTAAAACTTAATTAATTTCAGCACTTCTGTTTTCTTTATTCTAATTTTATTTATTATTCTATAAGCTCACCTGTTCGAGACGCAGTTCATGTTGTTATAAATTAATAAAAACCGTTATGTAAATTTCGTACTCTCTGGTTAAGTGGTGGAGTCTGTGCAAAGATTTATGAATTAGAATCATTCATTTACGAAAGGCGTTAACGTAAGGCCCTAAGATAAGGGCGGCTATTGTTAGCATCTTTTGTTTATAAGCATGCTGAATCCGGTAATAACGTTCATGCATTAAAATTCGGGTCACGTTGTTGACACAAATTTATAAGGGCTCTACAGAATGGCAGCCTTGATTTTATGGTAATAACAAAGGCTTAATGGAGGTATAAAATTACTAATTAGGTGAGTTTTGGAAGTCGTAAACTGTTAACTGGCGCTTTGCTAATATATCACGAAATAAATGATTCATTGCACAAATTGTATACGTTAGGATTATTTACATACACATAATGTAAATAACTAATGTACATTTTGTAACATTTAACTCCAACTAAAATGTTTTTAGTTGCAGTGGTTACCCCAGAAACGAAGGTTGGAATACTCCAAAAAGTTAAACTACAAATACTTCCAGGAGCTAAAGTAGAACGCTTCGAAAAAGTAAAACGCTTTTCTTATTACGCTCCAAGCCAGTAAACATGCCATTGTTACTGCAGACCGGATACAGGTGTGGTGTTGGCAATGCCTTCTCAAAGTTGTAAATGTTGCCAAATTGTGAAATAGAAATAATGCTATCGGATGATCTTAGAGACAACTTAAGTTAATGTTATAGTAGTTGTTGTCCATAAATTCGATATTAGAAGTGAAGAGTCGCAAAAAATGCACAGCTGGAGATTACTTACCATTTAATTTATTGTCAATAAAATGTATTAAATCAGTAAATTGCATTGCGTACAAGCATTTACTTACTTTTATTTAACAGATCAAATAACCTATTTGCTTTTCGCTAGTTCGTTTCGTTCGTTTCTATGAATGCTTCAAAAAAACAGTGCAATTAATTTTAAGAGCAAAAAGACAGCTTTCTGTCTTCAGGCCATTGCATTCTTCATTTACTAAAAGACATGCACAGGTGTACGTTGTTTCGCTTCATACGGATATTCCCAGCCGCCTAAAACACAACTCGTTCAATCCACTTACATTTATGATTCAAGGCTTCTGGGGTGAATTTGTTTGTGTGTTTCCTAACTAGATTACGGGCGCCGGGCGTGTTTACTCGTCTCTGGTGCCGTCGACCATCGGTTAACTGAATTTCACCGGACTATCCACGGATAAGATTCTAGTACACTCGGCGTTAAGTGGGAGAGCCTTTATAATATTTAATATCTCTCTAAAATACGAGAGTTGGTAAGTCTGCATCGCCCATATCATAGGTACTTTTGTATTAAAACTTAATTTGTAAGTCTATTATGAATATTCTAAATGTTATTTTGATATTATGAAGTCAATTGCAAATGATTTCATATTCAGAGTTTGAAGTGTGGTGGAAAATAGATTTTTTTAGTTTTCCACTTTATTTAAGTAGTCATTTACTAATGTTATCACTGTTATGTCTATTCAATAGGGTTAGTACCGAAATTACCTCGTCCTACTAAGTCGCAGTGAAATTGTTCAATAGATCGTTCGTTCGACTTATTCGCTCTCAGAATAAAGACAAAGCATTCCGTCCGAGTCTTTGTAAGGCTATTGTAAAACTATTATCAACCTTAACTCTACGGTCACATTATTTTTAAAAAGAGCCACAAACTACTGGCGAGAGAGAACGAAAAATATTGTGAACAAGATTTCATTTACTTACTTTTAATGTGTATGCATGTAGGGTTAATAATTTAGGGCATTATTTGATTTGCAAAAACCATTTCAAATGCCTAACTTTTGCACGCCATTTTTACCTTGCTAATTAACGTCGTGATTGACCTTTGACAATTATACCGCCGTTTTGCCTTACATTGCTCTAATAGGTTTATAGACTTTACACCCATTTTTAATACATAAGTAATACTACTCAAAGTATCTAAGTGTATGTAAGTTATAATAACCGTTTCTTATTGGTTGATTGTCCAATCCATTGTCCAATCCATCATACCTTGGGTTGTGCACCCAGAAGTCAATATGCTGGATAAAAATCACTTTAAAATTATGTAGCAATATTATGACGAAGACAATAGTCATACATACGATTCATGACATAAGATTTAAACGTAAGACAACTTACGGCGACAGTATAAAGAACGAAGAATATAAGTCGCAATTCTATATATACCACGCTCACGCCTTGATTTCATTACATCACTGACTATGTAGCAACTGTAACCGATATCAGTGTTGAGGAATCCTTAAAAGTTAATCGTGCTCCATTCTTCGAAGAATGCGTCAGCGCAATACTACTTTGCGATATTATTTACTTGTAATATTAAACGTGACTTATGAGCTAGTTTCTCTTTCTTTTGTTTTATCTCGTATCATACGAGCAAGCTATATGTTAGTGGTAGCTCTCTTCTGCTAACGTAACCATACTAGGTTTGGCGAATAAGTTAGTTAATAAGTGAGCCTTTTAAAAGGAGACGGGCTGGCCACTTGGTATTAAGTAGTCACTGCAGTCCGTAGATGTGTACGACTCAACACGTCTAGTTATGAGAGCATAAAATAAACATTGTGGTTATTTAAAAAGCCCTTAGCGCATTTTTTGACAACCAAATTATATCGTAAACATACATATATTTACGATATAACTTAGTTTATAGTGAGCGATGCCGGGATGATCCCGTTCCATAAAAGAGTGCAAATTAAAAGTGTCCTCATTTTTACCAAAAATAAAAAATGTGTATACAGAACGAACATTTCTCGCACCGTTGCAAAAATAGACCCAAAGAAATGACAAAATCCAAAGCTTCAAAGTGTGCAATGTAACTTTCAAAGCTTTAAAATTCGGAACGATTGACATTTTCAGGTTGTAGGTATTTGAATTCTCACATTCTGTTCCAACTGTCGGTACTCGTGCCTGTATTGAATCGTGTTTGAGAAATAAATTAACCTGCGACTAGCCTTGCGAAAAAATGGTTTATGTTGGAAAAAAGGAAATTCAAAAATTTCTTTTAGGATTTATAATGCTAATAAAAATCTATTTCAACGATGAACATTCTAATATGATGTAGTTGCCATGATTCAAAGGAAAACTTCGTAGTATAGATAAGATTTACTAAATAATGAAGGACAAAGAAGTTAATGATTAAAATATAGTAATTTGTTGATTGCGGTAGTTTTAAATAAATTACTTACGTACTTTGCAATTTTTGTACTTTGTAGAATGTATAAAAATAAGCCGAGAGTTAAAGTAAATAGTGCAAGAAACTTTATAATCGGAGATATTATAACTGAAAATGTTAATATTCGGCGCTTAAGCAAGCACCCGGCGCCCGAACCGTGCAAGCGCTTGGGGCGTAAAAAATGCATTAAAAAGACATTATTCCCCATTCTGTCTATATCTCGAGATCCCGCTTTAAAACGATATAGACTTGAATTGTTTTGTATTGAGTACTATAATAGTAGGAGCTGGCACCAATTTTTGGGTAGGTATTTGAGGCAAGCTGAAAACTTGTTCTATAACTTATCCTCTCCTATTGTACCCGAACACAGAACTGCAGACCTGCCTGGTGAGTAGCGTCAGCTCTCGGACCATAAGATTATTGATCATATTGATTTATTTATTCAAACTTTATCCTAGGTTGCCGTTAAACAGTCACTTAAAGACTTCGACACGAAAAATTCTAACTAATGTACTTGCTAATGCTAAGTGAGATTTGTCGACTGGAAATCATGTGATCAGATGGTGATATGTCCAATTGAACTAAATAAGTTCATTTACATGGATATCTAATTAAAACCAACGAGTGAACAGTTCAATTATTGCAAACATAGTCGAATCCGAAATTCCGCTTCAATTTGCCTCCACGATATTAGCCTCTAAGGAGCAATAGTTAACAACAGGATTTACAATGTATTAATAAATTATTAATTATTAATTATTATTAATCGCGTGTCTTTATTAAAGTATACGCCGGTTTATAGCCGACTACATGTTGACTTCCTTCAGAGTGTTTAAATAAATTTATAAAATATATTTTTAGCCACTTTTAAGGTAGCATTCCTGTTTTATTTTCGTTCGCGATTCAGTGCAACCGCGACCTTTTATTTATTTTTCAAACTTCACTTTCCATTTAGTTAACGTAGGCTGACCTTGGATGCATTTGCAATATTTTCAACTTCCAAATACGTACAACATACTCGAAAAAAGAAATTTTATATTCTATATTTTAAAGTAATGCGTTTATATTTTGCAATGCATGTAAAATTCCGATATAATTTTATACAGAAACTGTACAATAATAAAAAAAAGATTAATCTAATTTTATTATTGTACAATTACAATTTATTGACAGAAATAAAAATATACTAATAATGTCTATTACCACTAATGCAAACAAAAAGTAACCATTTCATCATTAAATTAGTTAAATCTTTTATAACGGATTTTACATCGCCATAGTGTCCATTTAAAATAATAACCTCAAGGGTTTTATCAAATTTCCCAAAGGGACAACTAAGCTTTAACGCAATTAAATTCAAATTTCCCTTCCAAGCCACCATAACTTTTGTTGATATGTCTGATAAAAGTAATTTTTGTAGCCGCCGAAATGAAATTTTGTATACAAAAATGTTTTTGTGACATTTACGATTTAGTACAAGTAATATTAGTAAAAGCATTATATTCATTCGTTGCTTAAAATTTTAGGCTAAAGTTTATTGAAGCGAGAGGGTGACGTCATTATTCAAGGGGTAAGCCTTGATTAAATATCTACGAAACTATTTCGACACAATGGCGCAGCGAACGCGGATTGCCTCGAAGTTACTCGATTTCTATGTAAATTTATCTTCATTTTCCGTCGTAAAGAGAAAGATAATGAGCTATAAAAGATAGACTTCCGTTTTCCCGAGCAATTTTCCTGAAACAATTTGTTTACAGCTCACTAACGTTACGAATGGTTGTATACCGACGTATTTACATAAAAATATCCACTGGGATTTTGACCTTTTTCTTTACCGATCGCATGTTTAAAATTACAGGTACTCTTTACGAGCTTTGCCTTACAACTGTGTTTATAAAGGTATAAATAAAAATGTACCTAAGTATGGCTGGAATTTCCCTACGGTTCGCCTCATTAAGTGCTCAAAGAAATTCACGTATCTCGATATTCCCTACTTTGGCAACCGTTTTATCAATTAACTCTTTAAGTTCCTAGAGAACAAATTTACAAAGGTATTCGGATCAGTAGTGATACTTATAACGTATGTCTCTCGTTTAGGTACATATACAATTAGAAAAACAAAGGTGCAAGAACTCCCAAATAAGAAAGATACTCGTCAGTAATTAAGTGACTGCAATAAGGTCATTTTTGCGATCGTTACTAGCAGATTTATGTAGTCTAATAGTGCTTAAACTCTGAATTAGTAACCTATCGCGGGCTCGGCACGCTCTCTTGCACGCAATCGTTGCTTCAACTCAAAGTACCTTTTCTTATTAACTTCGTTTTTTACTACTTCGAAATTCGTATTTACGTAGTCAATACGTAAGATGTAAATGGAATAAAAGGATATATATATCTCTCTCTCTATTTGAAATTTATACACAACTTTTTTCTTTCCAAATCTGACGCGTATTATTTTCCGTTCTGCTCTGAAGTTGAAGTAGCTGAACGGTTGTACGTCGGCTTTGTGTTAATTGATTGTAAAAAATTAATTATTATCATTATCACGATTATCGATATTCCTCAACGTTTCTTCGTCTGAAGGTATACCAATAATGTTACATTGGAATTATTACAACAGAACTCCCTAGAAGAAGGCTAATCTTTCAGCGGTTGTATGTTTCTATAAACTTCTAAGAACTTGTATCTACTTTGTATCAGATCGCTGGCAGTAGCAACAACGAATACCCGGATGAACTTCTTTTATCCGCTTCCAGGCTAAATGTTCTAAAGTAACAGTTTAAGAACATTACAGCCTGGATATAAACCTTCCCGTCTCTAGACCTACTATTAAATAGTAACAATAATGTTCTATGAAAGTTAAGGAACACCGACCTGCGGCTCTCGCCTCCTTGCACGCGAGGACCATGCTGTGTCGGACGTCGGGGTTGTCGTCAGCGATGGTCTCCCCCACGGCCACGAAGCGCTCCACGGCGCAGCACACGGCGGCACCCACCCGCTGCACCGCCGCTCCCCCTGATGCTTCGCCCCGGGTCGCCACCAGACTGCTGATCTATGGAGTTGTAGAATTCATTACTGTCTGCTGCGGGTTAAACCTAGTTTTAACGAGCATGTTTTGTTAACCCCTACAAGCGCTTGTGTTTCGAGCCTACGAGACGAAGTACGATGAGAGATGATCGAATGAAGGAATAAATGAATGAATTAATGATATCTGCTAGCAGTTCATGAAGAGCCATAACCCTCACGTAGCTAACTGAATGCAGTCAATGAAGCATATGTATAAATCAGCTGAGTTTTATCTGATTTAGCTTTTGTTCGTATATTAAGGGTCAATATTTCTCTCTTTATTCGAGATACTGTACTCGTATGTATAACTAGTGTTCGCAGTGACGTGTGCCGCAGTTGAACGAGCGATGCGCTTAGTTTTTAGTGCACAAGCAATTAATCAGAAAGGATTCACGAGATACGAGAGACAACGAAAAACGAGTGGATCCAAAACAGATCTATTCGGGTTTGCAAAAATATGTTCAGTGTTACGAACACACACTATTTCAGGAAAATAATAATTATGTAGGTACGGATAAATACACAGATAATTTATGGAAAATAAAATGGTATTACTGTTAAAGAAATATAAAACAACGGACAAGTCATTTTTAACTAGGTTAGAAAAGAGACTTGAAATGCGTGAAATAAATCTGACGGTATTACAATTGTTATGAAATCGCCCACAAACTAAGAATATAATCCAATGAGATGTTCGTACTGTAAATACCTACTGCATGTGCTCTAAGCATCCCCACTGCAGATGACTGTAATGGAACACCTCAAAAAACTTAATATTCAACAAACCCTTGAAATCCGACAAAGCAGATCTATCAAGTTTAAAGGAGATGATTCATTCGTAAGTATTCTTCCGCGTCGTTAACTGTGGATAGAATTTAGCATTTCAAGACAAACACGGTTCATCATAGCCACGTTGATGACTTAGAGCTGAGTGGTATGAGAAGTCAGTCGTCGACGATAAATGAATTATGTATAACATTCGAGTCGCGAGTCTTCCAGCGCTTACAGAATCATTTTCGGCTGTAATGGTACCTGGTGTAATGATTAATCACATCTTAGGGACGATCCATTATGACGATACCTACTTCTTAATGTGTACTATTGAATACCAAGTTAAATTTATTTTACTGGTTATGAAAATCTGTCGTCCTAATCTTTACTGTCCCTAGCACATTGGTTCAGTTATCAGACCCGAAGATATGTTTTTTACTCGCGATATCTTTCCGTCATGATTAAAGAAAGTACCTTTTTATCGTATTATAAGTGAACACCAAATGTAAGGTTATACGTAATTATGCATTGTCGTTATTTTATATGCTGTAAAGCCATCTTGTAATTTTACATAAATTTCAGTGTTCTTGATTACAACACACCTATCAGTTCTATCACCATCGGAGAAGATAGGTATTTAAACGATTTACAGAATAGAAAATATTTCATTAGTTTTTCTCGTGCCATTGCGGCTGACATTTTTCATTTTAGCCTTGCAGTTCAATGTTCCCATTATGAGTTCCAGACCACCCCTAGGGGGATGATAAATATCGCAAAGATTTATCAAATGGAAAGATTGATCTGATGCTACTAATATTTTGATACATTCTTTGTGTAAATGTCAACTGTAATATTAATTAAGAACCATGGATTTTCACAACATAAGTGGTTCAATCTATGAAAATAAGAACTTATCTCACGTTATCTATTTGTTATGTTGAAAAAAAAGTGCAACGTAATACTAATAAACCACTGTAGCTTAAAGATATCCATATCCGCCCTGAAAAGAGGATTAAAATTTTATCAGAATCCCTACCTAGGTGACTAACATTGTTACTCCACCTGAGAAGCAACTCTCACGGTAATTTGCTGTTGTACTTACGTACTTACTATCGAAATATACAATTCACAGTGCATTGTGGGTAATGTATGTCTCTTCTTATCTATGTAGTTCAATTGTAACACTTATTTTACCTATGCGTAAATAATTGTCCTTAAAATGTCAACCACAGATAAAATCTTATGAATAATGTCAATTTCAAAGGGGACATTTTCCTTGCAAAGCTCTGCTAAAAAACTTTTATACATGAGTGAGTCAAACTAACTCAAACGGATTTCTCACCATTTATCTCCTACTTATATATAGAAATAGATGCGCCTTAGCGTAGCTTCGGCTTTCAAACGAAGCCTTTGGAATAGCTTAAACCTTTGCCTAACAAAATAGAAGATTGCATTTTAAAATAAATTGGAGCAAGATACAATTTGAACCAAGTTCTTTTAAACGAGACATAAAGTAGAAATTACTACGTATAAAGGAAAATGAAGGTGGACATAATTTAAATGTCATACAGATTATGTACGACAGTGCGGTTTTAATCGAAAATTTGGTTACCAAAGAGTAGTTAGATTCAATTTCAAAAATAAGATTCTAGATTTAATTTTGTGTACATAAATGCATGTTCATATTTCAGTGAAAATTAAAACAAAATGTTGTATGTTAATTTCTATTGCGTTATATTTATTTACGATGTTATTTCATTTTACTTTAATCCGAACGCGAATTCAAATGTAGCGATAAGAGCGCATTACCACAAATGCTCGCGATACTCCGAAATCGGGAAAGTTGGGGTATTGGTTTTAATTAATTCGGTAATTGTGTGAACGTCGCTCGAAGAACATTATACAAAGATGAAGCAGCACACGTCTATATATCGATTTTGATGTTAATGTTGACGTTTCTTAGGAATATAAATTCTAACACAATATTTTTTTTATTACGGCACATTATTATTTAATTTGATTTCAATGGTGTAGTAATTGTAAAAGTTAAAAACCAGATTCGAGTTTATAACAAAAAACAAAAAAAAAACTTTTAAAACTGAGTAGATATTAGCGAAACTGATATGACTAAAGGGTTGACAAAATTGAAAGTGATACTCTAATATAAATATACGATTAAAATATTTATTATAGGTATCGGTATTGGTGTGTATTAACACTAAAATGTCCTTTAACGTATATATCGAAAGCCTGACTTACAGAAAATAATACGTGATTTAGAAGATTTTATTGAATACACGATTTAATAGAAGAAACTTAAAGATTTCAGCTATATAACATGTATGTGTTAATTTTCAGTTTGTTTACTTTTGTTTAAGAGCCATTCTTATATAATAATGGTACATAAACAAAGAACACTACCAAGTAATAAGGGTTATACTTAGAATCCTGGGTAACAATTGACTCTATTGAAAATCTTTCGTGATTTAGAAGGTTTTGTTGTAATTTAAGCTACCTATCGCCAAAACTAGAGTAAACTAATACGTTTATTTCTATTATTTTCAATATATATAACAAATTATAGAAATGCAGGTTTTTAATAAAATTATTTATATTAAATTTAGTAATTAAAATATATTTTAAATAAGTGGTTATCTTGTCAACAACCTGCATTAGAGGTTATGGATAGATTATTTGTAGAAATATTGATGAACATTACTTTTAATAATCTAATCTTGGTGTTAAAATATTAAGACGTCTTTCATAATGTCTAAGACAGAGAGGGTCGATGTAAGACCTTTGCGGATAAAACTTTTGATCAAGGTCATCAATGCACGCAACCTTATTTATTATGACTACTTGTTGCATATATTTCTTAAGCTACTCAGAGTATGGGAATCAGCTGGGTACTGGTCTCCTGTCCACAGGAGAGGAGAGCACGAGGTGCACGACCTGCCCCAAGCACGTACCTGGGGCTCCCGGCGCGCGTACTCGTCGTCATCGGAGAGCGCGTCCATGGCGTGACCGTGCGTGCGGAGGCTGGGCGCGCGCTCGGCGGCGGGCTGGCGCGGGCGCGCACACGTGCTCCGTGGCGCTGCTTGTCGCTGCGGCACCGCGCCGCTCTGCCCGCGTCCGCCGCGGCACTGACGGGCCCGGGGCATCGATCCGCCGCCGCGGCCGTCCCGCGCGCCCGCCCTTCGTCGGTGCACGTGGCCGCCCGCCCATTTCTTCTGTCAACCTTCTACGACTCTTAAACTTTTCTCAAAAGTCGTACGAAATTTCCGCCACGTGCACCCACGATTCTACGATTACGCATAGGAAGCCATTTTACCGCTTTTACGCCGTATCCGTTTACTCATATCGCAGCTCAGATCCACTCGTTCGAAAAAAAGCGCCAACTACTATCATCGTCACGGCGGCTGCGCGTAGTCCCGTGCAACAGATAGTCGCCGGGGCGGGAAATCTGGCGTCATCCGACGCGGGAAATTCAGTGGGCAACGTCGTCGATCGACGAAAGCGCGCTCCCCCATTGTGATATGTACGGTATCTTCGCTAGTGATGTCGAAGTTATATCGATATATTTTATTAAGTAAGAAAAAGCAG
>DWGW01000577.1:0-14163 GCA_018247775.1 Udranomia orcinus
CACAGTACAAAACTTATAAAGCATATGGATATATCATATATCAGTAAAGTTTCCAGTTTTATTTTAACAAAAGAATAATAATGTGCGTAAAATAACTTTTTATTTGATTTTAAATCTCTGCAGCTTTGTGCAAAATGTACGTTGACAACGAAGGGTACTGATAAATATAATTTCATTAAAAAACGGTGACATCTCCACGTTCAGAAATAATAAGACGTGGCGGCAGTCACGAGGGAAATTTTTCATTGAAATTAGAGCAGGAACACGGTCGGACATTAATCAAGTCGGGGAATAAGGGATAAAAAATTAAATTACACGAGACGCTGGCCCGCTGAATATATTTCACTATAATATTTTAGATGAAAAATTCACAAGGCGTAGATGATTATATTCAATGTCGTGCTTTTCGTGGTTTTTCATAATGCTTTCACTGTGCTTATCTGGAGCATGGAGGAAAAAAGATTGAACAACTTCATATAAGTTAAAGTGTATGCTAAGTACCTATATACCTGACTTTAACTTATATGAAGGGCCAGGAATCCACTATTTAAATTGCAATTAAATAGGAAATAATATGACATAAATTGACTTCACTCGATTTGTGATGTGGAATTTTCCAGCTCTCAATTGCGACATATTGGCTACATTGTTCTTTATTTGTCGCCTATGTAAGTACTGATGATGAATGAGAAAGAAAATAAATGACTCCTTAATATCTATGACTTCGAATAATATCTATAACTCACTCGGCGAAGTTTTTAAGAAGAGCTAGATTTTTAACTTTGTAGGATTGCTGTTGGTGCTGGATTATTCAATATTTTACAAGGTTCAGGTAGCACGCACTGTGTCAGTGACGCACGAACGTACAATCCTCGCTCGTAGGGGAAACAGTTTTACGACCTCCGCCCTCCGCGGGGTTAGTCCGGCTTGATTTCTTGATGTTATAGTATATGTAAGAATGCCAGATGAAGTCTTACCATAATTGTTGTTTCACTGAAAACAGTACCTAATCAAAACTCAATTAAAACTAATTTTAGAACAATTTAACGAAGTAAACATGAATACAATTTAAGTAATCTTATGCTTTTGGTATGGAAATCGTGAAATTTTTGCACACTCAAAATTAGCAAACATTTTGATGCTTAATGCGATAGTTGTAAATATCTAAGCATAACTAAGTACAAATCGAAATAAACCTCATCTTTACATTAAAGATGTTCATTACACACCATTAACATTATTAATAAGAAACATTATTTTTTTTTTTAATTATTTCAAAGAATTTTCCCAGATTTGAGCCAACTCGGTGCAAACGTTACTCATGTCCTTTCCTTCTTTCCTTTCCTCACGTTAAGTGTAATGTGGCATTACTTAAGTAGCATCTCATTGTCATACTTGTACTACGCAAACAAGAATGCACGGGCGTCTTGAGACATCCCCCCAGGGCTTGCTGCAATTTTACGAGCGGCTGCCCTTAGCGCGGTTCCAGCCCTTGCACCTAGGACGACCACAAATTCTGTAAGAGTTATAAATTCTATTCAACATTTTTATGAATGGTTTAAGATTTGGTTTCATTAGATTCATTAACAAGTATTGTTATACTATGACAATTATGAGTAGCAACTATGAAAAATATTTTTATAATTAATTATTAAATGTTAGTGCTTAACAACATCATTGAAACATAATTGATTTTATCATCAATAATAATGAGATATCTTGTTCCAAAAAAATCGTAAATGGTAAAATATTTTATACCGTAACCACGTAAAAAGATTCTTATTACATATTTTTCTTATCAAACTTGTCCAACTGCAATTAGAAAAGTAAACGCAACATTAAGATGAACTTATTACTTTAATGATTATGTACTAATTTATGTTCATTTGAGAAGAAAGAAAATAAAGTTGTAAGGGCCATAATGTATAAAAATGTACTTTCATTACAAGTAATAAAGCATAAGGTAATTGCAATAATTAATTATTCTCGCAATTCCTAATTCTCGTGTCCTATGTTCCTAAAGATCCATGGTTAACCTATTTGCACGCACCGCAATCCTTCGGCAACAACACAATGAAAATATATTTCAACATAATTCCAACTTCTCTGGATGTTCTATCCAATGTTTCAGGAATTTTCATTGCATTTACCCGGAATGGAGTTAAGACCTTGTTAACTTCAAATATTTCGTTTCCATCTGAATAGTGTGCTCGACGTGATATTATAGAATTCGTGGTTATACCATTTCCTCTAACATTTTTTTTTATTTAATTTCAAATTTAAGTTATACACGACTCCTAATATATGTTTAACACAATAATTGTTATTGGTGTTTAACTATATTTCCATTGGAGGTTCGTATTATTAAATACGATATAATCGAATCTAAGGCGTCCAGCGCGTCTAAATTATTCGATTAATAGTTTAAGAACTTAACATACAAAGCATTAGGACATGAAACAAATATTTCTTGAGAAAGTGTATCAGCTATTACCTATATCGACATATTTAGACCCGGCGGCGTATCTACATAAAATCTCCATCACATTTATCCTAAAATACGATTTCCCATTTATCATCATACAGGGTTTATCGTTCACGTGACGAAGATTTATTATCGTGTAGGTTATGGCGATAAATATAAAAAGAGCGGACCAATTATGCATCATTTATAGGGCCTCATGCATATAAATCAAAGTAATCACAGTTGTGTGGCGTTAATAACAGAAGAGATGCCGACACGTGGACGTGACGCCGTGACACTTGGAACACTAATCTAGATGTTATCTGCGCTGTTACGGAATGAACTAGCAGCTTATGAGGCGCGGGCGCATGACACTAGCGAATGGAAAAACGGCTATGGAAACAGGAATAGTTAATATCTTGACCCGACTAGAAATAGTAATAGGTAATGGAGTTGCAGGAGCAAATGTTTTGTACCGTGATCGACGTAACCAGTGTCCTACTATCCGATGAACAACAAGTTTATGAAGATAGCAAATCACACGAATTAATAAAAGAAACCGGGTGATTTTATATTAATGCGTTCACGTAGATACATGCAAATGAACCGCTCCTTGTTCCTTCACAAAATTTGAATAACCTACGTTGGCATTCTATTTACTTTTTTTTTGCTACCGACTATATCTTTGTCCGCGTCTTTGCCAATGTAGGAGGAGATTAAGAATAGAATAGAACGCCATACAAACTTTTATTGTCATTTTCACCATCTGGGAATTGAATTTCCGAAAATCCCTAGTACCTACTTACCTGCAGCGTAAAATACAACGGTATGCAAATTTTCAGGGATCTAGTCTCAGCAGTGTAGGTTTTGCGTTTACTTGTATATCAGTCAGGTATTCTTAACATGGACCTGTGATCTACCGCTACCTATGATCAAATCCAGATAAACCTATCTATGGAGATTAACCTAACACTTCCTCCAAATTAGAATGAAATAACGCTACACGGCAGTGCAATAAGAGTAAGCTATCTCTAAAAGGCAGAAATAATCTTTGATATGCGTTACTGTGTGAAATTGTTTACATGGTTGTATTACTTAAACCCCTTTTGGCATTGATTAAGATTAACTATCAAATGCAACGTGAAGTAACAATTAATAGCAATGGTTAGAATACCATTTTCAAGTTCATTCAACAGTGGCGTCAGACACGTACATATTGAAAAGTAATGTAAGAGAAATTTTATAATAGCTTAACGTTCATTACGCGTAGCGACGGCAATGTTAGGCCTATTAAAGTTCCAATTAAGTCCGTGTCTGAGTGCGATGTACGCACATAATAATGACGCACATTACATATATGTATCGTATCTAATAATGTTATTCCTGGCCAGTAGTTTTGTGTGCATTTAAATAACTTTACACTTAGTGTTCTAACATAAATGAGCAAACTTCATTTTAGAATCTAAAAAAGTTTTTTTCTTTGCTTGTAAATTGCTATTACACGTAAAAATATTGTACCATAAATGAAAATTTTAAAAAGTTAAATCGGTGAAAATCTTTGATATAAGATGTAGAAATTGATAAATCATTAAGAAATTTAAATTTTCGTACGTTATGTATGAATGAAGGTGTCACATTAAATAAACCCTTAGAAGACCAAAGCCTGTAGATTATTTATTTTCCGTTTTCAATGTGGTTTTTGTAATTCAGTGCTGTAGTCAGTGGTAAGCATTACAAAAGGAAAACACAGACACCATTGTAAGGTTCATAAATCGCAGTGTAGAGGTACTCGTGGTTCTTGTAGGCCGGAGTGGAGTCGATGTACGGAAAGATACTTGTAACTTTACGTTTTATTTTCAACCATTGTACAAAGTTTTAATGGAACTTAATAGCTCTGTGAATTTGGGTGCTCGCGTTTTTGGGGCACAATTTTTTTATTATTCTACCGCAGTTCAGATTTAGTTTTAAAATTGTAACAGGTATTCCAAATGTAGCATAATAATCTGCTAAATCTGCAAATAAGAAAGGAAAATACGAGATATCATAATTAAAATCAGAAAAAAATATTTATCAAAGAAACGCATGTAACCATCTATTCTACATTCATATCGATTTCGCACAGGGATTAGGAAAGCGATTACAAGTAATTATACCTATATTAAAGCTTGCGTAAACATTTGTCGTTTATAAAAGCTATTTTATAAACGACAAATGTTTTTATTTTAAGCAAACTATTTTTCCCACGTGCAGCATCACACTGCATTTAAAATTCCATTTCCTGAGTGCGAATATTTTAGAAAAGTTAAAATTGAACCGGTGAGTTATTTTTATGGCAATCAGGTGGTTATTCTTTTACCTTAGTAGTCATATTCATATCCCTGTAGAATTAATGACATAAGTCAAATGGATAATAGACTAATTACACACAGACCATAATATGATCTATAATGTTTTAAAATTAAGTAAAAAAGTGCATAAAAAAACTTCTTTCTACTTTGCTCATTTCCTTTTGATCCAATTAATTTTACTTTAAATAGGTAATACTATTTTAAAATAGTCATTAAAATGTAATTGTGTTAAGGGAAGACGGATATAATTCATTTGAATAAACTTGAATCAGACTTTTACAGATTCACACCGTGAATCTGTCTTAGTCGCTACTACATAACACGTTTTGTCTGAACCCTTTTCTCTGCAAAAAAGAAACTGTTCTGTGTCTAGACACTATTGTGTAATTTCTAAATCGTGGACGCGTAGAGCTCTCATGTCTCTTGTAGAGTAAAGGCCCAGACAGGCGGCTTTGTGGTTTTCATGCACCAATTTTTGAACAAACGGATTGTTTCTAATTCGTCTACGAAACATTTTTATGATGCATTTTTTTTAAATAACAAAGACTTCAAATTAAATCCAATTTTTGACATAGACAATATAGTATATTATAAGAATCTATGCTATACGTACTTTGTACACTATTTATGCTTTTCTATGAATTAAGAAAATAAAAAAGGCGATTTTCAGTCCTCAAAACTACCAACGCACATGTACACGCATCTGTCGTATTTAAAAAGTTGAGTCTAAACGACATGGTGGACTGATCACTCGTGTGGATAAATAAAAAAAATACCCTAAATCTCTGAAAACATCCAATAGTTGACTGCAAGCAAACGGTTTATTTCCTCGTTCAGCGACATACTGCATTTAAAATTCTATTTTCTGACTGTACTGAATATGTGAGAGAAAAGTTCAGAATTGCGCTTGTCAATTACTTCGTCCGTAAAGATAAATTCAGTAAGGAACAATAAGTATTTTATTATTTACAGATCTAGTAAAACTAATCGACACTTTTATACGTTACCTACTTAACATAACGTGCCCCTTTATTTACACCGTGGTTTAAAAATATTGAATGCAATATTAACTCTGAAACTATAATCTACTACGAGTCCATAGACAGATAAACAAAAAGTGAAATTGATTGAAATCTATTACAAATTATAGATGTGATAATGAAATTCACGCCATCTATCTATTGTACGCCGAACTAACACTATGCTTTACAAATAACGAGCGGATCACGCCATCTATCTCTTCTACGCCAAACTAACACTATGCTTTGTAAATAACGAGCGAACTGCACGTTACAGTAAGCAGTGTATATAATAGATGGGGTAACGTTGTAGATTTATTTATCATAATCTTCATAAAGCAGATTGTTAGCGGCGGCCACGGGCAGCGCCACCAGCTGCACTAGCACCGCTACTAACGACATCTCTTACAAGTCAAGGAAATAATTAAGATCATTTTAATTTAATTTGTTATAAGTAGTAACAACAGTCAATATTTTGTTAAATGTGAATATTCCACATTATTTTATTTTTACATATCTTTTTAAAACATGAGTTATTGTACAGATTACTTTTGTATAATGCGGCTTTAATTAGTTGTGATTGTGACTGCCTGAAATGTTGTATGGTTTGCGTGCCAGTGTTTGATTATTAAAAAACTGAGATAGTTAGGCGATTGCAATTTTAATTAAATCTCCTGACCCACCTTCTTAACAAGATAAGATACATAAGTGACACTACAAATATAAATGTATATACTGTATACAAGAGTATACCAGCGTAGACGGTAATTCTTATATGACATTATATGACCTCACTTGTCTTCTCAAAGTTAAGCTAATTATTTGTCTAATATATCTTCCTCTAATATAACTATCCTCCATACACTAAAATATTTTTTATTTAAAACCAGAAACGGTTACAAGGGGATAATTGAAGAAAAAGAAACCCTCAATATATTTTCCAAATAATATATTTACTAATGCCAAATCAATCTTAGACACACATCAAAACAGACATAAGTAATAATATGCACAATCTCACTTAACTAAGTAATAAAAGTAGATATTTATATTCTATTTTGTTTTTGGAAAACAATTGTAAGAATTTATTCTCCTCTACATATAATACTTTATAGAAAAAAATTATAATATTATAATATAATTATTTACAAGTTCATTTTAAGGCACTTGATTAGTGATTGCCATGTAGATAATAAGTACAAATAAAATGTTTAAATGTCTGCTGATGGCACAAATATGTTTCAAGCAACAAATTATTCTTGTTGTAACGAAACACGCTATAATAATATTTATACGCAGACGTCCAATTTGTACGATAATAGTTTTATCTCATCACAATATTTTATAAACATTATTCTGGTAAGGTCTAGGAATATTTCAATGTTTCAAAGCTTATGGCATTGCATCCCTTAGTTTTCCAGTAAATGCGTAGTGTTTGTACTGATTAACATATTTTAAAAAGCAACTAGTAAATAAGACATAAGGGTCACCAGACATTGGGAAAAGAACTATGGGAGTATACTCGATTATTTTATTTCATATATATTGACCCTAAAATAAATGAAAATGCCACAAAAACCGAAAGAATAATAATTTGTTGTACAAATCCTCAGATACACTTAAGTATTTAACTTCAAACCATTTAATATTTGCTTCTATAATTATTAATCTCTTTAGGAGTCTAAAAGTTCAAAGTTATATATAATATAGTAGGGAATTTAAACAGTATAGAATTGAATTTACCATGATACTAAGAATGATATAGCACCGATTTTCAATACGAATACAGATTGATTTTTTATGAAACAACGTGCGATAAATTTCGATACCTATTTTGGGAATTTTGATGTATCTTTAAAATTATCTAATTGAAAAAAATGCGTATAACAATAATTGATTTGGATTTCCTTCACTGAGTAAAAAGTGATTTATAGTTTTGTCACACATTTTCTGAAATAGTAACATCTCGACTTTGAATATACAGATGAATGAAATTTGCATGATGGAAAACATACAACATCTCAATCTTATTATTGGTTCTATCCAACTTTAGCCATTGAACAAAATAGAGCAATTTCTACTTAAGATTTCTCACAAAGTCTCAATTGACGTTGTTCAATTATGTAATAAGTAAAATCGGTTTCAATATTTTGCAATTTATCATTTCTGCAACAGGATAAGGTTGGTATATGATTTCTAATCACAACATTGTTTAACGTAATGATAGGAAATCAAAATTAAGTACTTAAAACATGAAGTAATCGTGGACGGAGAGTTACTTTCAAGGGTACAAAGGGATATGAGAGTAGAAAGTAAGTAACACTTAAACCTCATTAGCGATTTTTGGTTCGATAATTACTATGAATTTCTTACTAGTATTACAACGTGAAAACAATTAGGCAAGCAACCTACCTTGCTCAAACTTGCCCGATTTCGAAATAGTTTGTTAATGGATCCTTTTAAAAAATACGGGCCAAACTTAAGGATATGAAGCCAGCCTTATGCAAACATATTGAAATACTGTTTAAGTTTTGTATGTTGTATGCGTTAAAAATTAATTTTATTGTGCAATTCGCAATTTGTCGAACTCAGCTAATGCGACTTAAGCATAAGTTTACTAATCTATAAGCTATTTAGTATGGAAAATGCGATATTTGAATAATGATAGTTTAACACGAATATTCCTATAAGGCTTCGCTCATACGTACTCATCTGGTTAATGTTTAAGGCCGCTTAACCAAGCTAATGGGCAATTTTGCAGATATTTTAACCCATCGTTGTTTTTACTTGCAAGTTACTCGAGAATTATTCATTACATTCCACTCAACTGCCAATTGCGTGTATTCATGGTTTGTAAATTCGACATTAAAACTACTAAGAAAAAACAAAATTCTATTCGATTTCGTCTAAACAGACATGGCGCGAAAGTACGTTTACACCATTTGTTACACATTCGACAATTACGTTCTTCCGATGTTTTAGCGGTACGTGTGAGCTTAGCCTAATTTTTCTTGCCTTAACATTATTTAGTAATATAACGTCGAATCTTAACATTTTATAGAGTAAATAAAGCACTTAAACATAACTACTCAATAGATTCAGTTACATAAATTTTAGATCATTAGTACTAATTCATCAACTATAATAATATTATTATACCAAAAACAATTATAAAAGACATTATAATTTTACTCAAGCAACGAAGTGATTATTTATCATTAATCTCAATATCAGATCTCTTATAGTGCTATAGTGCGCTCGACTAATCTTGGGCCGAGCATTTATACAATAAAATATTAATTTGTGATAACACATCTATTGCACTAAAGTTAATAACGAAATTATTGTAAAATTATTGCTTTTTTAACACTCTATGTAAATTATATACATAACAATTAACTAAAATCAAGATTAGATCTTTCCTGATTATACTAGACAATAATATAGCAAAGGTGGGGAGTAACCAGGCATGAATATATTATGATAAAAAACATGCGTTCAGTTATGTAAGCGTACATAAAGAACAGTGTACAAGTACTCAAAGATTGTAAACAAAATGGCGGCGTATCTAATTTTCACCGATTATTTCTATGAGCGTAGTACGAATCAATAAATACGCCGCAATTAGGGTTATATCTTTATTCAATCAAGTTATGCACAGACTGTTAACATTACAAACATACTACTAGTTGTCAAAGTTTTGTTACATTCACCTGAAGACCTAAAGAAAGGACTAGTGCAACATGCTCGAGATACTCAAGTGAAATTAATTGTTATGTTAAAATCCAATATACGTTCTACCGGTCAATACCCACCTTAATGTTATGTTATAGGCAATATCAGCGAGTGAGTTTTGTTGCTCGAAATAAAATCTTCAAAAAGGACAGATGATATTCATCCTGAGATAAGATTGACAGAGATTCTCAAGAGAGATTGCAGCTACGTTTCTTTCGTATATTTTAATCCTACTAACCTACGCACAAAGATATTATATATGTTCTAGATACAGGACACGAGAAACGTCAATTTTATACATGCGTGTGACAGCCAGTGACTGTCAGTTACATGACGTTTTAGGTTAGACCTATTGTGCGTTGTCTTTCTCACTCTAACAAATTAGGTTCTTGAACTCAAGACAGAGATAAAATTACGTCAACTAATTAGGTCCAGTCCCTAATAAAATTCTACCATTTAAAAATGTTCAGTTTCCCGAGCCTAATAATCCAGACGTATGTGATATCTTGTAACATACAATATAAAATTGTTTACCATTATTAAACAGAGATTATAGATCTAACTTAATGATATTTCAAAACTGAAGACGATATACTTTTAACATTAACATTTAGTAAAGTTAACAATAATTTAATATTCTCTACCTTTACTTAACTATTAAATAAATGTTTTAACAATTTCTATAGAACCGCAAAGATGAAGATTGTACATTTATTATTAAGGCACTTGGGATGCATTAATATTCGATTGATAACATAGAGTTAAATCATAAATACGCCCCATATAATGTAAACACTTGAATGTATTGAATTCCAGTATTAAAAACATATTGGCGAATATGTCGCCTTTTAGATGTCGTATTTTAGATGACTATCTGAAATGTTGTTATTTTTCAGAAAATATAGGAAAAATACACTTTTACGGAACATAAAAATAATGTCATTTGGCTCCATATCTTAAGCATCAAGATGGTTGGTTTTTAGTTTTTGCACTGTTTTCTAGTGAGGAGGCGTATCTTTAATTTAAATCTGTGGTTGTTATACATAAATATTAAGCGCTAAAATACAATTGTTAATATAATGCTATAAAAATTATATCTAAGACAATAATATTCGTGTACATACTGACCCTTAATCGTGAACATTTAAGGAAGACTTTCAAATTTGATTAAATTTTCGGACAAAATTTTAAAACATTGACATTACATTAAAATATAGTCTTTGGTTTTAAAGTACATAATGTATTGCCGAAACATAATGCAAGTGGGGTCAATAAGTGCACGAAAGACAAACAAACTTAGACGATTAATCTCGGAATCAGACGAATCCGAAGGAAAACGGCGAAGCAATTGTAAATATATTTGTATAATTTCTATACTTACATCTTTTCATTGTTCCAAGTGTGACGAAGATCTTGTTCCTACAATACGGCTCAGCAACAGATCGAAAAATGGTTTGTGCATTTTGTACTATAAATCTATTACTAGTTATAATAACGTAACTAAGCATTAACTTTGCTGATTATCTACTAAATTTTCTTACAAATATTAGATATCGTCGATATCAAAATCATTGAATCTAAATGCTATTGAATTTGCAACATAAGTTTTATTTAATACGATTCTCAAACAAAGCCTCTGGTTGCTTGTCTGCCCACTCTCAATAAGGCAGACTAAAAGACAAAAGTATTTTATAATTTACCTTGAAAATTTCATTAACCATAATGTCGAAGGAAGGCTTTAAAATTGAAAAAAAAAATTCAAACCAAATAAAACATTTAGACGGCGCTAAATACGGTTTTTGATAAACTTCCGTTGTATGTATAGCAAAAAGCTAAAATCATAAAGGTATAATAACTATTAAACAACGAATAGAGGGGTTGATGAACATTTAGCGCCGCTAAGGTGGTCAGGGTAACCTAACAACACTCGTGCTAACAACAACACGATCAAGCGACAACAGAAGTACATACAGTAAATATAGTCGATGGCGTGTGCCACTTCAAAAAATATTATAAAAAAAAATGTTAATAAAGTTCATCATGTTATAAACATAACAGGCATATAAATGTTAATAGTTAGACTATTAAAATACATAGTATATGTTAACGTGAAAGGCCCAACAGCTATAGCTACATGGTGGTCGATGTTCCGATGATTATGTTACGCGGCGACATAGGGTTCCCGGTGCGGGCGGTTTCTCCAGTTAGCCTCGGCGCCGTTAGCACTCACCTAGCCGGGTTAACGAGAAGAGAGAAAACAGAATGTTAGTATCGATCAAAATGTCTCGGTCCGACCACACGCGTCCGCTCAATGCGAGCTCCATTCAACGCTGTCGTTCGCTGCCGTCTATCCCCCGCAAGTTGTTGTCGTGATATCGTTTTAAGAGACTTAAAGTTTCGGAAAAATAATTTGTTAAGCAACTATAATCCCCATGTAACTGTACAAATCAGAACCCCTTAGAGCCTTCATTTCACCCCTGAATGTGGGGAGACCCGGAGTTGACAGTCGGGTCGGCTGGGATGGTACGTCACGGTGTTAGGTATTATGACCGACACTGGGCACTGGGCGGGACAGTTCGCATGGACTCGAGAATATTAACAACTTCATGATCACATACGGGACCGGCAACATGCAGCCAACGAAAGCGATAAACTGTGAACTCGGATTGATGAACGGTGAACGGAGTTTCAATATAATAAAAAGAACTCATAAAATAATCAAGGGGGGCTATCAGGCATTCGTGCCGCGCAAAATATCTTCGTGGTCCAGTTAATAATTACACGGGTCCTTCCTCATATATTTAATTAGTTTACGCAGTTAATGGTTGAAAAATGTTAAAATAATTTAGTATGATAATGATAATCTACATAGGATTAAATGCCCAATAGTTCCCAGACGAGCAATGCTCGAAACGTCGAGCGGACGCCTCGGCCAACGCGCGGATGTTTCGAGCACTGCCCAGACAAACAAGCATAGGTAATAACTTTATCACTTATGTATAACCATAGCACCCCAATGCAAGTATGTAAGTTATTCAACACATCGCTGCATAATCTCAATATAATTGTATAATATGATAGCATTCTCTTAAAAGTTGTTAATTGTGATAACGTATCAATATTATGTCATTACATATTTGCATGTTAGTGACTCATATAATATAAATACATAGTTACAAATAATCTGCAAGTGACAATAGCAGTTATGACAGTGCACTTGGTAATTATTATGTAAACAAACAGGAACTTGGCCTTGTGGAGTTACATGTTAGTCGTGTGAGCTACAACTGACCAAAATGACTGCACGTCATCAACTTTATCGACTTTGTCATCAAAAAATTCCAAAAAAAATAAACACATTTACCGCGATCCTATCAAGCTAAAAAGAAAACGCTTATAGTAAAATTCAGACAATTTATTGCAATGTATACCTTTTGAAATGCATTTAATATTTACAATCAACAATTGAAACAACATTTTACACAGACATCGTCATATTTATATTTGATATATTGGATAGCAATCCGATTATAATCCATTTTTATGAAGCGTGATAATACGTAAAAGGCAATTGGATGCCTTTACACATCCACAAGGACACAAGTGCAAATTATCTTAATAATAATAATAACTTTCATATACGAAAGTAGATAAAATATAATACCTAAGGCAATATAGAAACAACTAGCTTAAAATTTCTCATATAAAAATCTTATATTGACTAAGAAAAACTTGTGATGTAAGAAAACGATGAGTCAAAGGAGGGGCATTTTATATAATACTGGATCGATGGCACAAATTCTGAAAATGCTCTTTCCTTTGACTAATACTGGGCGAGACTCAGGAAAGAAGGATTTCACAACCCGAAAGTAGCACCTGCTGAATTATTTGGCAAAGTTGAACACAAATATATGTGACAGATACTAAAGTTAAATAAACTCCAAATAAATTATTAACAGAACATGTATCTGACATCCTTCTTCCCCCGCATATATTTCTAAACGATACCCGAAAGAACATTATTCGCACAGATAATGTAGACTACTCGAGACACGTGCTGTGATAGTTGCAACACTGGCATTTAAAACAACGACACGATACTAATTTGGCAACACTGAGATTTGCAAAAACGTGTACCCAATACATACTAGTGTTGCATGCTTCATCACAACAAGTGTCAAAAAATCTATAAAAAAAAAGAAAATATAAAAATCACAGTTTTAAATTATGCAGATTCACTTCAGATCCGGTATGAAGTAGTGATGGGCATAACACGTCATATTCCTATTCAACTACTCGATAACTAATAAGTACACAATAATAATAATAAATAGAAAAAAGGACACAGAGAGACAATAAAGCAGAGGCACCCACGCATTCTTACTGATGAATATGATTGCTAGATTTCTACTACAAAATTCCGTGATTCATTCTTCAACCGTGAGACATGAAGCTTAAGACGAACAGTTTCAGTACTAATAAAAATATTTTATTCTACTTATGAGATTCATAAACACTAAACTTGCAACGAATTATGTAACTGGTATATTTGAGTATTTTGAATGTAAAATATTTGATTATATTCAGGTCACACGAA
>DWGW01000578.1:0-14157 GCA_018247775.1 Udranomia orcinus
ATATTGCAGCTTTGTCCCGTTCCAGCCTGAATGTGGCGTTTTATTTTTTACGGAACGATAAATATGATCGTATAGTCTTTTTACGATCGTAACTCTGAAAACGATTTTTACCAAATGTGAGTATAAGTGTGATACATTCACACGTACATATACTTATATGAAAAGAGATTTCAAAACATAACCGTATGAAACACACATAAGACTTACGTACATACGCATGCAATCAACGAACAAAAATCCAGATTCATAAGCCATTTCGATAGCACTCTGGAGCGCTCATATCTCTGTAATCGTGGCCCATTTATCAAAACTATACGAGACGTAAATACCCTGAGAGAACGCCCAGATAAACGGACAGACACACTATCGTTAATGTGGGGCTAATCGATTCGCAGGCATCGTCTTATCGCGAGTAAATATAAAACTGAAAGCTGCCTTATCGAAAGTTTGGGGGCGCTCGTTTCCACGGTACGAGGTAAGACGGCGTTTCTTTCTTATTTGTAATTGCTTACACATTTTGTTTTGTACTTATTTGGAATGTTTACAGCATACAGGAGTATTGAGTTTGCTATCAGAAAGAAGTTATACATTTTTAATACACCCATGATTAATTGAAACTTCTACTTAAACACTCTTTCTGTCCTTCACTCCGTTCCACTTAAATCAAGATTCAAGATTCTTAACTTAATTAAATTTATCACAAATTTTACCTTTCACATAACAGACTTAAACAGTCTAAACTTCATACAGATAGAAGTATGTGTATGAACATTCTTAAAGCATATTATTTTACAGAATGCGCCCACTTTGGCCGGTATACTATATGATTTATGAGTATATATATATAATATTGGCACTATATGATAATTGTATCTGTAATGACTGTAAAGCTTATGTACAATTATATAAATAAATAATAAATAAATAAATAATAATGAGTGTGTTTCACTAATATATATTTACAACCCGGTTTCTTTTACTTATTTAAATATGTTTTTGTACGGAGATTATACAATTGAAATGTACAGGGCATGTAAATGACGTGAAAATGATTTCGTGACGGATCGAGCAACGGAAACGCAGCGCCATCTCGGAGCGCCACGAGCGAATCAACTCGCCTCTGTATCTTTCATATCTCCTTGAGGAATTTATTGCCTAATTACCGAACCTTATTGTTTACAATTTATTATTTATACACGGCCACTCCGCTTTTTATTGGCGTTGATAAAGTTTCAATTTCAACGCTAATGGGAGGCGAATGGAACTGTTATTGTGGTATTAATGGTATTTCACTGTTTGCGGGTTTGTGTCAGATCCGCGAGGATAAGCGCGATTGTTGGCGGTCGTATCTGATGCGTCGATCTCGTGTTTTAGATAATGAGCTCTAAACTCATCGTTTTAATGTTTGCTGTTTTGAGGATTCGGCCGCGATTTTGCATTCGGTTTTGGTGACCGTGTCCTGTATAAATAAATATTGCAATGTTGTAACATTGAAAAGGATTTTATGTTTCCGTTATCCGTATTTGGTATTATTTTATTTTATGCTTTTACCTTTGTGGGCACAGGTTGACACTTAAGACTTAATGCCTAAAAGGCTATATATAGCAACGTGTTTCGTTATAGAAACGATAAAATCGAAATAAACAAAAAAAATATAAAATATCAAAATGGGAACCAGTGAATTTTAATTCCTTAACATATACACTTTAATATATGTGTTATGCGATGAATTTAAAGTGATTCAAATATGATATTGGCGCAACATCTGCAGCGTTACAATTTGGCAGGATCAATAATATCGATATCGGAATGGAAAATGGAAGAATTATGAGGTGATACTTGAAATATCAAAGTTCATGCGTTATTTACGCTCAGTCAGACGGATCCTATATATTTTATTATATACTATACGTACAGTCGTATCTCCAAGTCTATTATCAATAGCATAGTAACAATTTTTTATATGTAAATTACTTTTATATTAAGCATATATTGATATATATATGAATTTTCGTTTGTAAATGTAGTTCGATGGATACATAACTTTATCTAAAAAGTTGGAAAAAAGTCAACTTAACTTTTTTCAAACAATCGTTTCTAGTTGTAATAATAAATTTTTAATAATTTTCAATTATTTGAAAAGAGTAGAAGAAAAAAATTCTCTTCTAATAATTCTAATAATAAGAAAAAAAATCTTATCTAGTTCTCTGTCTAGAGTCACAGACGGTCGTTATTACACCATAATTTTAAACCAAAACCTTGTGACTCATCACTTCTTTACATTAGCAAAAAACTCAACAGCTCTACCGCAACGAAATAAGGTAAGGCGTTTTAAAAATTAACCAAACATTGCTCGAGTTGGAAAATGGGCGAGGAAAAATAAAAGATTCTAAAGTTATCTCCCGTCGTCGCATTAGTAGAATCTCTATAATTGTACTTTATTTAAATTAGTAGCTTCAGAGCAGTAGTAGTTCGTCACTGTTCGGAATATCACAAAAGCATTTTTAAGGCATTCCTCGTCGCACTACAACCTTTTAAGAGCATTACTTCAATTAAATGTGTGTCTGGGAGATTTGTGAAATGGTTCGTCAACGTACGCGGTATATGTGGGAAAATATATTTGATATCTTGTGTAACATTATGTGCAGTATCGTAGTGTTATTTACATAAGCAAAAGTTTATGAATCATCAAGTCATCAAATCCTATATTAAATACTTATATTCGTCTTGTATAATCCTTGTGGTGTACTTTTATCGATTTTAAACCGGACAAAAAGCCCTTATACTCGTAATAAGTGGGCAATCGTCAATCAACATTTGCAACACCAGGAAGTTCTTTTACATAGTGCACATTATCGTTATTGTAATTTATCTGCCAAAGACAAATGTTAGTGAATATGTACCTAAGTGATTTAGTTTTTTAAATCATAATATTGCTATAATAATCAACTAGACTATCGAATTGCATGGATCAATAGTAGTGATGATTATGAAAAGCCTACTAGCGGCAAATGTGTAAATTAAAGAACTCCATGTCCAGTTACGTTGAGTTCGTGTTGAGTGCCATTAATCCGTACATTAGCGAACCACGATCGAGCACCTGAGCGGGGTGGACCTGGGCGCTGTAAAAATCAGCCAAGGCCCGTCATCGCTCGCGGTGTATGTGGCAAAATAAACGAACCAGGCGTGCGGCGGCGCGATAACGCGCGGCCGAGTGATGCATGCCGCGATAAACGCGCTTTGACTAACGCGCGCGTTCCCACCCCGCGACTACGACGCGACGTTGCGACGTAGCCGTGGGCGGGCGCTGTGTTACGCGCGCGCTGTGAGGCCGATCTAGCGATGTTAAAGCGACGGTTATAAATGGACATTGCGATACAATGTGATTGTAGAGGGACGATGTGTGGATGGGTGGTGCATTGTTATTTTTATATTCTTAAGGTGTAAGTAACTAAGGTAAGGTTATAATTATGTGAGTTAAAAGTTTGGTGGTAAATGCTTCTGGTTCCTGGTCTTGAAATGAAATCCATTGTGATTCACTTATTTTATATTTTTCTTTGAAGAATTAAATTTAATTAATATACTTTATATAATAAAAATTAACCTCCTTAACATTGGCACTGAGTTAAATTAAACATTTGATAGTATCTTAAGATAAAATACCTTTATTCTTAATTATTACGTTCACGATATCCAAGGCATATGTATTGAATGTGATACTTGTAGCATTAACAAAATTTACTACAAAACCTATGTTTCTTTTTTAAAAATTTTAATCTGGAAAGTTAATAACAAAGCGGCTTTGGCTATACCTACGTGTTTAACAATATTAATCAGTATCAATTCAAACATTATCTGCATGATTAAAACATGTAAATAATGTTCTCCTTTTGTGGCCGAAAAAGTATCCTAAGGGAAAGTCGTAATGATATCGTAGTCGTGAGCTGTAAACGCTCGCCTAACGCCTGGCGCGCAAGATAACACCTACTCGCTATGACACCCGCAGACGACACGATTTGTTTTTAGGGTGCAAATATTTCAAAGCTTACTTTAACGTTCGCAATTCTAGCTAAAACTTGAATTCCTTGTACGAATTTCTAGCTTTTTATTTCAGCTCCAGCGGGTAGATTCCAGGAGAAATGTACCTGTATGGTGTATCTATTCGTAAGATGTTTTTCATTAACCAACATATGAAAATTACATTCTTGACAAGACGTGGATGATGTTATTATAGAATTTGAGTTATTTGCTGTTGCAACAAAAGTCTTTGTTAGCATCTCACGATAATATTCCAAATTGTAGTTAAGTCAAGTTAATATTATCACCATTGGTATATAATAATATTTGTAGTATTGCTTAGATACTGGCATTTACCGAATAACTATTTCTGCAGTGTTCGAATGTCACTTTCAATTAGTTTATCGATGGGTCGACCGTTTCGAGCTTGGTGTGTACGTAAAAAATATATTTTGTCAACACAGTGCCCTAAAAACCGAAAAAATCTATTGGTTGAATATAAAGGAATAAGTGTAAAAATCGATTAAAATCGACCTAATAATACGATCACGTCAAAATACTCGATACAAAGTAAAAAAAAAATCTCTTCTACATTCCGTGGTACTCGCGCCATACGTAATATTTTGTTGGACGTTATTATCTCTGAAAACACTCGCGTTGATCCCCGCTGACGTAATCTCGGGCCCGGGGTTACAATCTTGAGCGGGGGTTACCCACTTGAGTGGAGTTTGACGGGTTAACCGATTCGAGGCGCGGCCGTCGCTGGGAGAAAAATCTAGACCTCAAGTAAGCTCGAACGTCATCGAGAATGCTATAGTGTCTTGTTTCGTAGTTTATATGTTTGCTAGGTATGACGATCCCAGGTTGCATCGCGATCTCTAAAACACTCGTGTTGACCCCCGCTGATGTAACCTTAGTTACAATCTTGAGCGAGGGTTACGCATCTGAGTGGAGTTTGACGGGTTAACCGACTCGAGGAGCGGTGATTCACTGGGAGAAAAATCTAGACCTCAAGTCTATCAAGACCTCAAGAATCTAGACCTCAATGAAAGCATATAAAATTGTAGGCAGATAAATCCAGGCTATTAAATATTTAGGAAGCTCCACAAACTGATATTTATGTGAAGATGAATTTGAAAACAGGTTTATAATTAATGGCAATATCAGCAATTATTTATAATTGATAAAAGTCCATATTTGATTGCACAGTGAAAACGATAACTCATTTTAACATTTTATGGCGTTTAGCTGCCTCTGATTTTATAGGCCACGTTTCCGGAGGCTTCCCTGCAGATAATTAATTTCCAATGATATACAAGGTAACTAAAAAACACGCATCTTAGACAAGGAAAAATTTTTTTATGGCGATAACACGCCATGAAACATTTAATGAGATGCAAATTGAAAAACTTAGATTTAGGTGTTCATTCGTTATTCATACTAGTTATGTTTTAATGATTTGCCAATGGTTAATTATGTGACGAGCACATTATTGACTAATCCGTCATTAAAATGCGACTTATGGAAAAATATATAATTTCACAAATTATACTAAACATAGAGTTCGTTTAGTTAATCTCATACTACATTATCGCCAAGTTTTATCGTCAAGGCGTTTAGTACTTACAAATTAGCTCCACAATTGCACTTTTAAGCTCTTAAAGGAACACTGCTGCACTAATAGCACAATCTGTTTCCAGCGATACTGGCCGCGTGCTACCACTATCTCAGATACGCCGAGTTGGAACACTCAGATAGACGGATCACTGCGCCATTGCTGAGATATGAGATCCGATGGTAATAGGACGGCGTTAAGTGCAGATTTTTTATTGTCATTCCTTTGATTTCGCTCTTGTGGGGTTTTGTGACGAGGCGCGCTTGTGCGGTGTGGCGCGATCTATCAAGGAACGTCGGGCGATTGAACGGTTGGGCTGCATCTGCGGACGCAGACGAATCCATAGATCTTCCGTGCTTCTCCATTGCAGGAGATGTTCACGTTTCGCGAAGCTAACTCGCAAGGCACGAGATACATGAGAGAGTCATCGATACGTTGGACTTTGGCAACACTCACTTCTATTGGGTCTCAAACATTTGTCAAATTAATGAATCAATTCGTATTAAGCCTATTGTTCTGCTAACCTGTGTGATTCATTTCGCTTGATGAGATGAGACAGAAGCCCCAATTAAGTGACATAAGGAATTTATCTTGGGGTACTCTAGCCCAGGGACAATTAACTAAGATTAACCGACCATCTTCCTACAGCGTACAGTCTATTACAATGATAATCTGACAATGGTCACAATAATGATTAAGCACCTAAACCAGAAATTCAGAAGACTAGTCGACCCGGCGCACTTCGTACCGCCTCAATCATTTTCCCGTCCACGTCTCGTCCTTTCGTTTAAATTGACAGAAGTTTTTTTTAAATTTCTGAACCGATTTTTATGAGTTTTTTTTATAAAAAATAACATTAAATGTTAAGTGACGCTTACTACAATACATCAATGAGACGTACAGACAGAAGGACAAACATTCTAAAAATATTTTGTAGGGTTCTATTCTTTGAAAAAGTCCTAAAAATGATTTTCCTTTAAACATCTTCCATATACAGATAGCAATCAGCTGCAGATATATTACATGTATAGATCAGATATTATAGATGGCACATAACAGTACCCGCATGAATCACCGAAAAGTAGACGCTAATTGCACCGCATTGAACGCTTAATCGATATTCAACGTCATGTTGTACGCAAAGGAGGAGACGCCAACTAGTTACAAACTAACCGAATAATGCTATCACACGTGCGGAACATTGCGACACTGGTGCAACAGCGCGCGACGTTCGCGCGACATTCTCGCGACATTAGACGTGCAAACTAACATAACAGTTTAATTACAAGCGCATCTAAAGCGTATTAGTTGGTGGTGTGCCGTGTGGGCCAAGTGTCGGGAGAACGCGGTTACAACGCTAGATTGTAATGGTCGAGTCTCTTTCTTTCTTATCTATATCTTTTAGAGTATTCGTGATTTAATCTGTTTATATAATTAATATTTGTCTATAAAGATTTGTATAATAATCTGATTATGGCAAATTCATTTTTGGATTACATTTTTGGGTTACAATTCAAATCTAAATTAAATTAATATAACAAAGATTTGGAGTGAAAGCTTACTGGACATTCTGTAATAACCAACCGAAAAACATGGTTATTATACACAAACATGCTAACAATTGTTACACGTTTTCTCATGTTTTACTCATTGAAGAATCTTAAACGCTCCTCGCTCACGACTTGGGCCACACGTGGAAAAGTTTCGGCAGTTCCTTGTATTGGATCTTGCGAAGTTGTGCATATCGGCTCCGTATCGCCTGTGTCTCGCTGCATTACGCCCAATGTATGGACTGTTTGTGCGGCCCGTTAGGTGCCGCTAATGGAGTAATAGATGGCGATAGTTCAGATAGTGTACAAGAAGCTTTAGTATACTAAGCCATGTGTAGGTATTTTTTCAAAGCTTGAGACAGCAAATGAACAGTCCACTTGATGGTAAGTGGTCACTGCCGCCCATGGTCATCTGAATTATACTAAGCCAAGTATTTTTTCATAACGTTGAGATACCAAATGAACATACAGTCCACCAGATGGTCTGGTGGTGGTCGCTGCCGTCCATCGACATCTGGTAGCAACTCAAGACAGGATCAGTTCTTTATTTCTTAGATTGACGAACGACAAGTATGTTGCTTCCGATGACGACTGCCTGAGAAGCCGTTGAAAGCCGATGACCACTGACTAAAGAAAATTTATTTATTTATTTATCTCCATTACATCTATCATAACAGGTTTTCACCCAATGCGACAGAGTAGACATCTTAATTATTTTTTTTTGCTTAAAATAAATATAACAATATCTGACATGTACAAAACACATATAAAAAAATGTATATGACGTTCATTGAGTATATTTGTATACTTTATAATGAATAAAAACAAATGATTCTTGGTTCTTGATTCGACCCACAATAGATCATTGCACCATTACGCTAAAAATGTGTGGTTCGACAAATATTTAATTTTAGATGTTTCATCCAGTCTTGTATAGTGAAAGAGTAAGTTTAAAATTCTCGTACACTGGTGATATCTCTCACTACTTCTCCGAGCGCAAGATACCGTTGAAATATTCCGGCGAGATAGCCGCCACCTAACTTTGCCGTATACCGATAGAACCTGGGTACTAGGATTTTTGAGCGTGAAATGTATATATTTTATATATAAACACACTTTGGTATACTTAAATACAATATAAATACTCCTTATTTGAACACCAAGTTAATTATTACATACAAAGTTACGGTGTCTAGCTGTCCAGCCAGTTTAAGAAATAATTTCGATCCTATTGTTTACATCTGTCCATGGGCAGCAGTGACCACTTACGATCAGATGGACTGTATGCTTGTTTCTTCGTTAGTTATCCGTCTACTGAAGGACTGCCAATCTCTTCAACTGCAACTCTTCCAACCAGAATACAGCATTGAGAACAATGGTGTTATAACAACTCCAACTCTTCAAACCTTCAAGAACACACCAGTAAGAAGACTGCTGTTCTTCTAGAATAGGTGTAGCGGTGGCGCCTTCGGTGTCGAACCACAAAATGCTCTACGACACCAAATATTGCTGCTACAAAACCAAAGAACCACACTTCTCTAACGCAGTTTAAGCATGCGGGCAGTCCTAACTCCCCGATTATCTAGCCGGTGGAAAAATGCGAGGCAGCGCTTCACAGAACTAGCGTAACTTTAAATTTCCGATACCGTATCTTGACGTGAACTTTTACTGTGTGCCGCCCTAAAGATATGCCAGATATGTTTCGGGCCGATACGAAACTCTGAAGTTTCTTGATAAGTACTCAGATAGACTCATGTACGTTTATGTAGAGTTCTAATCAGTTGTATATCAGTTAATAGGTAAAATACGTTTCTCTAGTAGGAGTCGTCCTAATCGGGTGTATTTTGTCTCTTTAAATCTTGTCTACGTTTCTCCGATTGCACACACGTACACACAAACACATGAATATTATATCTAAATGAAAGCAAAGCATGCAAATGAAAGTAGCTTTAGGAGCATTTATGTCATTGCATTTGAGCTGAGCACGATTATGAGCTTTACATGAAAATAGAAAGATTTCAAAAATCCTTTATGCTTTATTTAATTTTTATTATTAAAAGATTTAGGTACATCAATATTAGTCATAAATTTAGTTAAGTCAAATAAATAAAAATAAAGTTTTAGAATTCCAAATCAATTTAGTGATATGTTTGTTACAAACGCACACACAATACATGTTCTCGTGAACGATAAAGTTCGCAAAGCATAGACACGAGAGACAAATGTACAACATTCAAGGTCCGGGCCTGACCTACCGCCCACAGATCTCACCTCGGAATCAGATTCCTGCAAAAGGTCCATTCACTTTGTGCCCGAAATAGGTCGAGCGTTTGGCTTTACTCACGTTTGGACGCGTCGTGGGCTCTCGAATGTTGTAGGTCACTTTGTTGTTGGCTCGCCGAGACGTTTTAATAGGTTCCGGAATGTTACTGCCGACTCTTGAAGCCTTAAAACGCAGCATCATTTGACTATTGGTATACTTTTCTTAAATTCCAAACGTTTTTTCCGAATATGGCTGAAGTTATGTCTGTTAAGGAATTGCGATATATTCAATCAGGTCTCTCAAGTTACCTACCGGAAATCGGCACGAAATTTTACGAGTTACGTGTTAGTTACTACGTTATTCAACCGGCTCTATACAGATTATACGGTGAAGATATATACAAAATATATTATATTATTAACATTTAATTATAATAAATAATATCAACACTTATTATAATGATTGTGATCACTCTACAATAAGCCTACAAAATGAATAAAAATAAATATTTTTTGCGATGTAGAGACATATCGTTAATACCTTTATTAAGATAGATCTTATTTTGATATTATTTTTTATTTAGATAATAGTTTTAAAATTTTAAATATATAAAAATAATGTAAAAAATAAATAAATATATAAAAAATAGAATCACAAAAATGTGTTTTTTTTATTGTGTCATAATAAAAAAAAGCAACACTATATACCCTCAAACGTGTAATTGTTATTATATGTATATACACATATATTACGTCATATATACTCGTACCCTTCACGTGTACACAGTTTCGGCATCTCGGAATTTATTTTAAATCGACATAACCGTTTAATATTGCAGCCTAGTGCTAGTGGAGGGTAGAACGAAATCTTCGGCCAATACAAGTACCTATTAAGATGATTTGTTGAAGCAATTTGTTTCTTTGAGCCTCGTAGACGCCGTAGAGGATTTTCTTATTAAAATGGATACAAATAAAGCAATAACTACGCTGTTTATCATACAAATGACTTGTCGTAGCCAGATTTAAAATGTCCGACCGCGAATCTTTTGATTTACGCTCTTAATTTTATTAAGATATAGACGTTTCAGTTGCAATCTATTATATTAATTTGATGAGTGCTATTGATAGTATTTAAAAAAATATGTTTTGGTCATTATTAGTGCTATTTTCTTAAGACACGTGTATTAGGATTTGATTAAATATGACAGAATTAAATACAAATATTTTACTGAAAGTAAACAAATGTATTTATGTAATATTTAATTATAAAAACAAATATCCCTTTTATTTTCTTAAATTGTTATTTCATTTTTGGACTATCTGTTATTTAATTTAAACAAATGTAATGAACAAAAATATATACACATTCTAATCATTACCATTTCGTAAGCACAATAAAATAACATTTCATATGGGACCATAAAAAATTGTGAACACCGCGCAATTTCGTTTGAAGTCAATAAAGAACCGGAAATCTCATTTTTAACGACTAGCAGACCCGTTTTTCGGTATTGAATTTGTTCTACCCTTCCCTTTAAGCCAGCGTCCCTAAGTTAAGGCTTTAGGGCGGATAAACTTGATAACGATCAGGAAACATATCGGGCCGGTGAGTGAGGAATAAATAAGTGCGGATGCATTAAGGCGGGCGGGACGTTAGCCGCAGGTGGCCTTCCGCCCGCCCTGGATCGCTGATAACGGACGCTAACAGCCGTTAACGCCCGTTAGCGGCCGTAACGACGCCGTTAGAGGCGGCCGCTTCCCCCCGTATTGTGATACGACGAACTTGAAAATCACTGGCTGATCGTAAATTTGTACTTCATAGATCGCGAACATACAAGTGATAAAGATAAGATATAGTGGACTTCGCTAACAAAACTGATAGCGGCGTATACTCCGCTAGACGCATATGCTCAGCCTGTCAGTTTGTTTACTTGTCGCACTGCCAAAAATCAGTCCATATTATTTTCTTGGGCAAATATTATTTTTACATATATTAATGTATTTACAATTTACAAACTACACAAAATTATATTTACTATCTAATAACTAACTAACTGCGATAACTAAAATAAAAGGATAATTAGTATTCAACATAAAAAAACGTACATAAATTAAGAAAAAAACATAGTAACAGAATCAAAACGAAAAATAAAACATTGTAACTTTTTATAAATTAAATAGCGATTGCGATAAGTAAAAAAAATCTTTTAATGTAAAGATACATATAAGTAAAAAATGTAAAAATACAGAACAAAAACTAAAAATAAAACAATGCAGGATTCTTGATAAAACACACTCCACTATCTGAGACCATTAGCGGCGGCACGTAGCCACCTGAGTCGATATATATTCAATTAGAGCCTCCGGGGCGGGCGGGCGGCGATCTTATCTGCTGGGGCGGACTGTTGTCATAGTTCAGCCTTTTAGTTTCACATTTACACCTAATAAACTTGTTTAAGAACGATTCGCTCTATGAACTGGGTATTCAAACTTTGACGTCTGAAGTTGAGACGATAAATATTCATTTACAAGGGCGGGCGTGATATCATCTAGGGCGGATTGTTGTAGTGTTCATAATTAAACGTATATATCTATTTAAATGAATAAGTAAAGTTTGAATTTTCTACTAATTAATGTTAATAAACATATCAAGGGTATAATTTAATTAATGTACACATAATGCTCGGGAAAAGAAAATTTTCAAGATGTATGAAAATCTTACATATGATTTAGGAATTTATTTCACTATTTTTGCATGTGAAAATAAATCTTTTTAGTTTGCTATAAATATTTCTTTTTCTGTAACTGTAAGGTAGCTGTAACTGTAACGGTAGGTAGGTCACTGCCGCCCATGGACAACTGTAACGGATCCTTACAACTCCTGAGGACTAGGTTGGGACACCTCGGTTAAGTTACCTTCCTGACCACACCTTCCAAACCCAGCAGCATAAAGCATAAAAAGTCATAAAGCAGAATAAGTGAGGCGGAGGTGCCTCCGGAGTGGAACCGTAAAATATCACCTTCTACCTTCAAATTCATATGCTCATATTAATATATCATATTTTTATTAAGATTAACACTAGAGTTCACGCGTAAAGAATAATCCATTAGACGTATTGTACGTATTTCTCGTAGATTATGAGTTTAGTGCAGCTGGCAAGCCGTTTAAGCTATTAAGTTATTAGTTCGCTTCCGTTGTACGAGCGACTTGGAATAAAGCCTTCAAGGCTAATACGAGTGTACACGTACTAAATCATATAACACGATATAGGTTAACATAATGGAAATCAAAATGATTATACAGTTTTATATTTAGCATCCTGACTTTAGAAATTATAAATGTTGAGAATTTTTGAAAAGTTTAGTAGTAGATTGATTGATTTCGTAATGAGTTGTTAGTCTGGAAGTCAGCTAACATTGAACTGTTATCGCGCTAAAAACTACCAGTTACGAGGACTCGAAAAAGCTTCACAGCCTAAACGATATGTATTAGAATAAATAAAATTAAACCCGTGTTCTTAATCATAAAGTAATATTTATAATAATCAGGAAATTGTGATAACTTCGATAACGAAAAATTTGTTACAACCAGCTATTTTTAACTAAAGATTCCATATGATTGCGTAGAGCCACCCGAGTCGGTAGCCCAGAAGTCAGAGGCTATAACTGTTATCGCGGCGATAAAAACGGCCAACTACGGCGGCGTGACGTGTGGCGCGCTCCGCAAACGTCGTTACAGTTACTAAATAAATCGTTAGCACAGCGTGAGCGGCGCGCGAGATAGAGCACGTAAGCGCGCGGATGTAGAGCCGCTAGATGTGCTATCTCGTTGTTCGTAACGCATCACATTTATGCTAATAAATAAGTATACGTCTATTGGGCTTTTTATGCTAATAATTAAATAAATAAATACACATAAATTCGTCTTTTATCTGTTTATCCTACGGAGGTCCTTCGTTACTCATAGTCATGTCTGAGTGTTCTCTACTTTGTTCATCGATCAGTGCATGATTAGTTCTTCTTCTAACATTCCTTCATCTGCTTAATTTCGTTTGTTCACCTAATATATTTATCCCCACAGAACATAGTTTTACTTTTGTTTAGCTTTAAAGGCGATACAAAAAAAATTATTCACAACGAATGGATTTACTTTTTTAATCGATATATGTGAACTAAAATGAAAATAGCTATTAAATAAATATCATCACATTTTAATTCATCGGCTCACTGAATTATTGTCATATTCGTTGAAATAAAGTATTAATAATAAAAGAAGTAAAAAATTAAGAAAACACATACATACATTATTCACAATATAAAATGCAACTTACTTCTAGAGTAGTGTCTTAAAGCACATCCAGTCGCCGTATATCCGCGTCGCACCTAAACCGTGCCGCCCAAACAAACTAATACAGGGAATTATTAGTGTTTTTCGTATTGTATGGCGCGCGTACGTAGTTACGTGCGGATGTAGGAACGAGATTCGGCCGAGCCTTCGAGTTAAAGGATTGTTTATGAAACACGTTTCGTGTCGTTTGTTTTGCAACTGAATTGACATGCTGAGATAGATCGCTCGGGAATTGTGTATCAAGAACCAAATATTTTTATTCATTCTTATAATTATACAAATGAGGCTTATAAAATCAAAGGCAGCTAAACGCCTTAATGTCATAAAATGAGTTTTAAGCAGTTTTATTTTTACTTTGTACTCAA
>DWGW01000579.1:0-14154 GCA_018247775.1 Udranomia orcinus
TTCATGTATACACATCCTCGCACTTTCTGGATCTAAAGCGCCCAGTAGCTTCGTATTTGATGCTAAAACGATTGCAAAAGCAGGAAGGTATATTGCTGGCTGCAAATTAAGTGAGTTTCGTTTTACATTATTTCGGAGGTCTGGCAGATCGCATGTCCACTTTTCCCATACAGAAAATATTATTATTATAATTATTATTAGTAATTATTATAAAAAGTATTTATTTTATTGATTGAAATTTTCAAAAAAATATAATTTCAATATACATTTATACGTCCACAGTTAAATGTTACATAAGAATTACATTCATTAGCCTTTGCGCATAGCCCGAATTTTAAAGTAAGTTGGAAACAAAATATTGAGTTATTTCCTATATAAAAATATCCATCTCCTTTCTTAGAGGGGTTAAGCCTTTAAGAAATGCTTTTCGGGATAAAAACTAGCCGAAATTATCTCCTTCCCTCATAAAAGGACATAGTGTATTTTTTATTCCAAATTATCTCCACACGAAATTTTATCCAAATAATAGTATGGATTATTTATTAGACTATGACTATGATAGTTTTTTCTATCCTACACGGTGCGTTCTCATTTTGTATACATGCCACAGAATGTGGCTAGTATACATAAGCTTAAACTTTTATTAACTTAATGCAGTAAGTCTAATCAGGATTCGATAAAGTTGATCGGTAAGCGCGAATCTATAGAAATGTATTTTCATGCATTTAATGTGGAGCTATTGAAAGTCCCTGTAGTAATCCCTGAGTACTTCCAAAGAAACTACAGCTCTACACAGCATATACGAGGTCGTAGGTCACCAAAGGATTCGTTCAGAGTGGATATCTCACATAAACTGGTATTGCTTTACAGCATTGCATTTCCTTCATAAAAAGATAGAGCCATTGAACCAAATCTAACCGTCAGTATCTCCATCACTTTTTAAAATTTTAATATATGTTAGATATGTATTAAGCGAAAGCGATCTACACTGATATCAATACACAGGCACATTGACATCATTTTATTCAAGAGTAAGGTATTAATTATGTCAAAAAATGTGTATAAAATTAGTTTTGACCATCAGCGAAGTGTATTATTATTATTATTTTAATGTCGCTTAGCGCAAATTTTCTTTCCTATAAATAATGACAGTCGTTCAAATGTGAGTTAATCGATAAATATTTAGAAATTACTTTCATGCAACTTTTAAATGTTGGGAGTTCATTATTATTTGGTAAGTTCTAAGTACATTAATTATATCACGCGTGTTTAGAAAATTAGTACGATGTTGCTTTTATTTCATGTGCATATTCTGTGATGTTGCATTGTACATAACAAATTAATATCAAGGAGTTTATAACGGTCACTTTTTACAAAATTCAAATTCGACCATAGACACAAAATTTAAGCAAATCTTGTCACTTTGATGGGGTTGAATCTGAATTTCTGATATGGTGCTTCAGTTGGTAACAGACACGAAATTTCACAGGATTTTTAGTTGAATCCTGTTAATTTAAACCGATTTCCATCTGCATTACTGAAGATAAAGTAATCGTGTCGTTTGAAGCTTTGTAACCGTGTGTGAATACAGTGCAAACATTGTATTTGTCGTGTAAACCTGGGTCTAGGAAATCACGTATTTGTGTTCAGATTTTCAGTGTTTATTCCTAATGCTGTGATACTTGAGGTCTATTTGGGTTCTAAAATGGACATCGATGTTAGCAAGGAGAATATACAGCCCCTAAGGGGTGGCAGGAACCTTCTACAGCTGGGTACAGCCTTGCAAGCTCAGTCAGATGTTGATGCTCAAAGACAGTTGCAGTTACAAAAAGAGTAAGCATTTCAGTGTTTCTTTACGTTTTCTGATATCAAACAAATCTCGGTAGTGTTTACTATAAAGTAATATCGGTTTGAAAAAGGTCCAGACCCTACATTGTGCTGTTAACTGTTATTTTAAACAAATTTTGTAGTAACGTTTTTATTCAGCATTATCTTAACATGTTGCATGTTATTGTTTCATTGAAAGCGTAGATAATAGGAATCTCCATAAAACTGTATCCTTAAATACCTTACTTCTAGCTTCACAAGTCAAATTTCTATATTAACTTTCATACCCCTTATTTATACTTATTTAAAGGTGAATTTTAAAATTATATATTATCCTATAGCATAAACACCAATCATATTATTCTTATACAAAATATTCCAATAAAAATCCATGGATTCTGGTTGAGTTGTATGTCAGTAGAACCTAAATATATTACTTGAATGGAATACATTACTGTTATGATAGTTGTAGGATTTGCTCAAGCCTGATACTATTAACCCTGTTTGCTATTTTTAGAGAACATGAAGCAGCTATTAGGCATTATCAGGGCAATGATCCTCTGGACCCCTGGTTTAACTATATCCAATGGGTGGAACAGTCATACCCCAAGCACGGCCATGAAGGTCATATAGATAAGTTAATAAAGGACTGCTTGCAGTTATTTGAGAAAGATGAAAGGTATTTTCAGGATAGAAGGCTTGTGAAGCTTTGGATCAAATATGTGAGTACTGTTTCAAATGAAAATTTATTTTGTATTATCCCTAATTAGTAATAAACATCTAGGCATCTAAAATTTACTGTTACACATGATTTAGAATGAAATATATTAATTTATGTTTCTGCAGACTACCAAAAATACATATAGGTGATGCAATATGAGAGACTTATGCAACATAATAACCTTATTAAATATTATGAAAAATTTTATATCACTAAGTAAAGTTCTAATTGTAAAATAAGTAATAATAAATAAATAAAGCTTAAAAATGGTTCAAATTACTTTTTATCATTTAGGAAAACATTGATAACTATTTATATAATAGATGTCTGATTATTGCCCACAATATTGTTATAACTTTTGCTTTGTAGGTTGACTGTCTGTCAAACCCTTTGGAGATCTACCAAAGGCTGTACAATACTGGGATTGGAGTAGAATGTTCTGAGTTCTATCGAGCATGGGCTTGTTACTGTGAAGAGTCTGGAGACTACAAGAAAGCCAACCAGGTCTATATGCTTGGACTACAAGCTAAGGCACAACCGTTGGATGAACTGGAACAAGCTCATATGTAAGTTAATTAGCCGTTAAGATTTCAATTCAAGCATTGATTTTTAAAGAACTTACTATACTTACAGTCTGAAGGGGAAAAGAATTAAATGGAAAAGTAGATTTTGATTGTAGTGAGAAGCCTGAATGATATTTTAGTACATAAAAAAAGACATATCTGTGATGTTTAGGTTATTTTTTGAAGCTAATGTATTGCTGTAACAAATATACATTTCATAATATTTTTATGTAAAAACAAACTTGTAAACAAGTACAAAATGCACCAATAGTAATAATATATATTTCTTAGATACATTCTAGAAGCTAAAACCATTTACTCTTTGAATCTATTCTAAAGCAATATCTTTGCTTTTGTAGGAACTTCCAGCTATTTTTCGCTCAGAGAATGCTCCATGACGATTCTCCAACTAAAAGGAAAGCGGCGTCAGCTTTAGCTGAGACAAGAATGGCTTTGACTTCGCTCAAGTCATTCAAAAGGCGTAACATTGCCAATGTGCCTGTCCAGAGGGTTGGTGACAGCATCAAGAGTACAATGCCTGGAGTTATGCGGCAGCAAACTGGGAATGATAATAGGCTGCCTGCATCCAATGTCATGGTTCAAGTTTATGAGGTCAGTCACTTCTTTTAGTACTACTAGAATATAAGTAGGTATAAAGGAACTATAGATATGTAGGTTTATTAAATCCTATTTTTTATTATTAAGCCACTGTATATCTAGAAATATTCAATAGGTTTTTTTTTAAATACACATATTTATATATTTTTAATCATAAACTTTATTCATAATAAATACTTATCCACTACTTATAATGGCACATAAATACAATGATTATTTCAGCCAATTACAGGAATTAAGGAACTCAGGTTAGAGTCCCTCTTTACTGTTTACAATTGATTCTATTTCTCTTTACTATATTCTATATTCTTTTAATGAGGAAAGGCCTGGAGATAACTCTGCAAATAAAGAAATAGATGAAAATCACCAAATTCCATGATATATACAAGAGATTTTTATTACTAATACTATTATATTACATATCTGATTTCCAAACAAATGTTTAGATTTACATTTTCACTGTGACTCATGTAAAGCAACTGGGTCAAGATATTGATAGTAAAGCAGTAAATTTGCTGAGTACCTGCCATGTATTTAAATGTACTTATCATTAACCTAAAATTTTTCAACAACAATTTACTGACTGATTAGCTTTATGGTGTCATTTATGGAGAGTGAAATTTAAGAAGGTTAGGGTTTATAATTATTATGTTTGTCCCCCTTTTGAATATGGAATTGTGCTATAGATTTCTCTTCCTTTTTGAAATTTCTTTTTTTTAAGTAGAAAATGTATCTTACTGTTAACAACCATGATGTCAGTTTTCTACTATGACTATCACTATACTTGTTAGAAAGGTATTGTGCCGAAGAACCAATTTCAGGATTTCTTTAGCAATTTTTTTCAATTTGGAAGTAGTATTTTTAATGTGTTCTCCTCGTAGGAGTACTGCCCATCTTTAGCACACTAAGAACTGTCTTATAATTTCTAGCGTGTGCTTTGATTAAACATTTTTAATTATTATTTTCTTCACGAGTATAAACAATACCTTGTAATATAAAGGAATTTGCAAATATTTGAGTTTATGTATTATTATATATAATTTTTTTTCTAAGATTTAATCCATTTAAAGCTGTGATGTGTAAATGTGTGATATATAATATACTAGTACATATTTTAGCTTTTCTATCTTATATTATAAGTTTTATATTTTCCAAACTGTAAGCTAATATAAATATATATTTGCATTTTTAATTCCTTGTTCTTAGGATGCGCCATCTACTTCTCGCGCAATTCCTGTGGCCGAAGATCCTGGTCCAGCCTCATTGGTGCAGGCGTGTGGTAATGTGGAGAATGAGAGAGAAGTTGGCATATGGACAAACCCCAAGACGAAGATGGTGCATACCAATGTTGTTCCACATCAACCTCTACCTTTTACACGTGAGTATTTAAAATTGTATGGCCATTAATTAAGCAAGTAATGAAGTTCACAGTAAAATTCACAAATAACGATACTTGTCTAGTGGTTGTGAATTTAATTTAAGACCACACGTAAATTCGAATAAATGTAGACTGATTTTGTGAAATCTGCGACTTGTAAAACAGGAGTTCTGTATTATTTAGTAAAAAAGCTAACAATTCGGGTCCGATCAATTTCAGGTCTTTTAGTCGCCAGATAGTAGAAAAATGTTACTTATAGATGTGCATTATCTATCACATTACATTTTTTTTAATAAAACTTGTTTAATTTAATAGCATATGAAGACGAAGACGACGTATTGAAGTTGCCAGCAAATCATCTGCCTTACTGCGTAGATGACTTATCATTCAATGTGCCTCTGTGTGTACCTGATCCAGCAGATCCAACGAAAATTCCTTGTTATAATAAATCACAGGTATGACTCTAATTACGCTTCAATCTTATTAAAAGATTTACAGGATTTTTTTCTTTTCATAACTTTACCACAGGGTAAAACATTTGTAACAAAGTTACAGGCGATTGTAGGTTTTAACATGAGATTGAGCTTTAGTTGGGGGGCTTTAAAATTAATCAGTTGTGGGATTACCACTGCTGCTTTCAACCTACTGTATAGCATCCACTTTTTGTTGAATAAACCCAGATTACATAGGATACAATAAGGCCAGGATTCCATAGAAGGTGTAGCTCTAAATCTGTGTGATTGTGTATGGTTTATATGAATTTACAATCTTGTCTGTTGTTATTTATATAGCCTCTCTGGCACTCACAGAGGATATTTAACATAAAGTACAGACTACTTTACACTCCAATGAAACATCTTATACATATTGCCATGAATAGTTTCAATATCAGTTGAAATCATTTGTATTCAGTAGTATATACTTCGCCTCTCATTCATGATCATGTAGACATTCCATATAAACGATTTTCACAATGCAATTTGAATTTTATACAAAGTATTATCATTTATGACCTTTATTATTGTAGGTTTATGTAAATGATAAAGAATACAGCTTAGAAGAAATAAGGTCAAGAATGTACAATTTAGAAAAACGGGCAAAGCCTGAAAATAAAGAAACTGAGGTACAACAAAATTATAATAATATAAATCAAACTCTTGCCCAGTGTAGTGCTCTAGAGACATTAGCCAATTGCGCATTAGATACTGAACAAGACCATTTAGGGCAACTTATGCCCCTAACCATGCCGACGCTGCAAAATATAACGAAAGTGACAAATATGCATTCACCTGGTGAGCCAAAAGTATTAGTCAATCTCGATTCTAAAGAATTGAGTGAATTAGCAGCCAAGAAAAATGATGGTAGCCAAGTATCACTTCAAGCTACGAATGAAAAGGAAAATCAACTACGAAGTGAAGAAATTCCTAACAATTACAATAATGAAAATGGTGGCACTAATTTTGCAAAAAATAATCTTATGGAGGAATTCAATAGAAGTTTGATGGGCAATCTACTAGGCGACTCTGTCACTGTCAACACAAAGGAGGCTCGATGGGAACTTAGAAACATGTTCAACGATGGACACGACAATGGTAAATATTTTTTCTTGCATGTGTTTATTATATTTTGTGGTAATTATATTTATAGTTTATAAAGGGCCTAACTCGTTGAATTAATTTACGTGTAATATTTCGAAATAACCTTTGTGATTAGTTTGGAATCTATTCGCGATTCTTCGTCAAAAGCTTTCACCAGTCGCTGTGAGATTGTGATGGATATGGGCTATCCCGAAATATTAACAATTATACCGATATAAAATAGAGGTTATGAATTTTCTTAAAAATATAGTCTAGTTTGTGTCAGATATATTAATATAATATATAGATATATAATATTTTGTGGAAGAAGCACACTGATAAATAATTATTGTTTTATTTTAAGATCCATCAATAGTTCAACCAGTTATCCAACCATTCGAGGTTCCTAAATTCGACATTCACGAGGATAGGTCCATTACAATGGCAATAAACACAAAGAAGAACTATGATGTACCAGATACAAGAACCATACCAGAAGACAAGGAAAATGCTAACAAGTTTGGAATGCCGTCTGCGGTTGCTCCTCAGCAAGTATGTATTGTTTAGATACAAATAATTATATTTTATCACCGAGTCTTTTAGGTCTTCATTCGCTTGGACTGTTGACAATTTTCAAGTTTGCTATATAATATCAACAGGTTAACAAAACAGCGTATTATGAAGAACCATCCTGTACGCAAGTATTCAACTTTAATATAAAGGATGCGAGCACTCCAAATATGTCGCATTTTAAGAAACCTGCAGCCTGTATAGATCAATCGAGTAAATTTGCAGCGGTGCCTAAGTTCAGTATAGATGAAAGTGTTATAGAACATGTTGATCAAGGGATCGTTAAAAGAGAGGAAAGCGTTAGGCAGCAGGCCATAGATCAACATGCTACAGTTGATAACCAAGGGGTTGGACTCTCGGTAATCATGGAGGCAACACGGGAATATAATAGGTAAATAAGGGTAATAACTTATACACAGCTCTAACTTCTATTTGTTATAAATAAAGATTAATTTATAATTACTAAACTAAACAAGTTGACCCGGCGTACTTGGTACTGCCTCAGAATCAATTCACCGCCGCAACCGCTGTGTCCCTGCATTTTAAATCTGTAATATCTTCGAAAATATTCATTTAAACAACATGCTTTACAAAGGGCCATATTGATCTATATGTAATGCACAATGTATTTAAGCTATTTAATTGGATAAAAATTAATGCTACATTACTTAAAGTCGCTTCGTCGTAAATAAGCCATTATTTCTCGTAAAAAGTAAAGGATAAAAATCTGTTATTGTGGTTTATCCCTAAGAGACAGACATATACTATCGCGAAGTTTTTTGTAGACCTTTTTAAGGTGTACAATACTGTAGGATATTATATTGATCTGTCTCGTAGAGTTCAGCCAGCGTTTGCAATGTAAGCGCAAAAAAGGGAGTTTACTTACGACATCACATTAGAAAACTCTAAAATTTTCAGTTTTTCTTTTCTATATTATGCATGTGATACGTATATAAACCTATTTCTCCTCCTCTTGAATCACTCTATCAATTAAACAAAACCGCATCAAAATTCGTTGGGCAGTTTTAAAGATCTAGGTATATATAGGGACAGACAGCGGGAAGCGACTTTGTTTGATACTATGTAAAGATATGTAACTCTATAGATTTTAACTACTATTGATAACTTAGATAACTCAAGTTAGAACATTTAGTATAATAATTGTTTAATAGTCTAGTTAATGTTGTATAATTGGTGTCTTTCAGCAAATCTGGATCTAGTTCTTCTGGCCAATCTATGAGAACTAACTTTACTGGATATACAACTAATTACGATTCTATGTACAATAATCCCAATGATCCCACAAATCAGACATCAAAAAGAAGTTCTATACCTCCCCAAGCTAGGTTAGCTAATGGACAATTTGCCAGAGTTTATTCTCAAAAACGGGATACATTAGAGAATAAACCACTACAATCGTCAGGATCTGTGCCTTATCACTCTCACGACCATCAATATCAAAAACCAGTATCTCAAAACTATAATGGGTATACTCCCCAACGATCTCTGCATGCTCAGTATGCACAGAATTACAACTATCAGCAAGGGTATCAAAATAACCAAGTTAACCCACAACAGGGCTACGGAAGTCCAAATCCCAATGCTTATCATAGTCCACAGCACACTGAGATGCAAAGTCCACACGTAAATCAGGCAGTGGCCCCAGGATTCCAAAGTCCGACTTATTCTAATCCAATGGGCTACCACAGCCCTGGTCATGCTATGGTAAGCCCGCAACATAGCTACGCCGGTCGTCAAGAATATCATTACTCTAGTCAAAATGAGAGACAGCATATCTATGCCAACCAACAACAACAACAACAAACTATGGCTGTATTTCAAAGTCCTCCTCATCAGACCCAGTACCAGAGTCCACAGTATTATCAAAGATCTCCACAAGTTCCGACACCAAACCAAGGATATAATCAGCAAAATTATCACACTATTCCAAATCAGTATAACAGTGCCAACATGTACCAAAATACTGCCCACTCTAATGGTTCAAATTATAATCCCATTCAAAGTACGTACCGGCAACCTCCCAAACAAGTAGAAAATAGTCAAGCATATGCTATTGCAAATAACCAGTCATTTCAAGTTTACCAAAGCCCTCAAGCACCTCAAAATAATTATCGCAGCCCTCCAATGCATAATGTAAATATGGTACAAGGGCCTTACCATGATCAACAAATGAGGCAAGAGACTGTTGCTAATGCATCGGTCAAACAACAAGAAATTAATGAAGTTGATAAAAATGCAGCTAATAATACAAGTCCTCAGTCTAAAGTCCAAAAGAGTCCTGCTTCAGCATTAAGAAATATAAGACATGACCAACCAAACCCCAAGACTGGACAAAATCCTACCGATGTTGGATTCTCCAACCAATTTCTTAACTTCATTTCAAATAGGAATGAACCTAAGGATAATGCAAATACTCCTAAATTTACGAACAGTCCAAGTATATCACAAAAAATGCATAAAAATCTATATGTTTCAAGCCCTGAACAGGCTCAGATTCCTCCCTCATCTGGCTTATCGGATTCTGACAGTAAGGATGGAATGACAGCACAAACTGCCACACCAATCCAATCTGCTAAAATTTCCCACACTGCTGACAAAACTAAGGATATTTCTAAGAGACAACTGGACTTTGAACACAGAGTTGATCTTCAATCCGAGGACAGCAGAGACTCTGTTAGTAAGGAAAGTAGAATTTCGTCAGTTTACTCTCGACAGTCAGATTTCCAATCTGATGGCTATGGAATGGATGTTGATAGTGAAAATTCCATGGAGTGTGCAGCTTTCAAGTCCACTCACTCCATTTCATTAGTTGAAACCAGTGATATACCGAGACCTGCAGATATTGATTTCCCATCTGTAATTGATCCATTTAACAAGAAATTGTTAACATCACTGTTGGAATATGTAAAATTCCCCAATAAAACTCATGCGGAGGGGTATGTAGAATTAAGATCTGTCCCAAAATTGCAAACTGCTACTGTTATGACATTTGGGAACAACAAGTACTCAATTGAAAAACAGTTAGGAAAAGGCAACTATGGTGCAGTATTTTTGTGTATGGATATTCATTCAAATAAGTCAGTTGCAATTAAGTATCAAAAACCTAGTCGGCCTTGGGAGTTTTACATCTGTCAAGAAATAAAGGCCAGGATAAAGGATCCATTCATGGTAAGTTACAACAATATGTATATCTTAGTTTCATAATTTTCTAAATACCACCATATGATATATACTAATGTCCCCTTTTATTTAGCTTCCAGGTTATATGGATATAACAACAAGTTACATTGCTGACAATGCAAGTTTATTTGTGTCAGAATACTCAAAATATGGATCTCTGTTGGATGTTGCAAACAAAGTTAGAATAGCTACCTCAAAATGTATCAATGAGTTTATAGTAATTCTGTTGACATCTGAAATGCTTTCGATAGTCCATTACCTTCACAAGGCCCAGATTATTCATGCTGATATTAAACCTGACAATTTCCTCTTAATGAAAATGTAAGTAGTTTTCTATTTTGTTAGCAAATTAGTGTATAGTATTAATCGAATTTTGTAAAGGCACAAGTTACAATCACAGCACTGAAACTCACAAAATTCGATAATTTTTCGTAATTAAAGGTTGAGTTAATACTTAAAACTAACTGACAATTTCAATAAGTGTATAACACACTTGTTGGAATGGCCATTTCCATACAATTACTTTCTATAATTTTTCAGTATGTTTACATGTTTTACGTTTTGGATTTTTACAGACCTACCCAAGAATGGAGGACACCATCCTTGCAGCTGATTGATTTAGGATGTGCAATAGATATGTCGCTATTCCCAGAAGGGACTAGTTTTAGAGAGGTGGGTACACTTAAATGTTGCCAAACCTGTTAAAGCCAAAGACGCCTTTTAACCATAAACACAATATTCGAATCTTATTGACTGTATTGAATTTTCATCATCTTTTCAGTTAATCTCGACGGAAGGATTTACTTGTACTGAAATGAGGGAAGGAAAACCTTGGACTTATCAGACAGACCTGTATTGTTTAGCTGGAACTATACATGTTATATTGATGGGAAGTTATATGAAGGTTGTCAGTCGCTTAGGCCAGTGGAATATAGACAAAAAATTGCCAAGGTAATAAAAGCAATATTAAATCTTTAATCAATTTAGAATTATGTCTATGTACAAACATGAATGATGTATCTGATAGATATTTTAAAACCGTCTTTCAACACAAAAAAAATGCAAATAACTAAGTATTGTAAATGTAAAATTGCATGCACAAGTATTATACTTCATTATGGTTTAAACATACACTTTAATGTACCATTGTTATCATTTTAGGTATATGAAGGTCACTTTATGGGATAAAATATTTACTACACTACTAAATGTTCCCGATTGCAACAGCCTACCTGACTTAATGGATCTTAAAAACGAGGTGGACAGTGTTTTGCGCGATATTGATAGCCTCGGTTCTCAACTTCGTAATTTTGCTAATGTGCTTAAATCTAGGTAAGTAAGGGGGCCCAAATTGTATTTATTGCATTTAGATGTTATGGCGATTGTAAAAATTAGATACATCTGTATTAATAATTATAGGGATAAATATTTTAAGTTTGATGAATTTCTTGGACCCTTTATGAGATCTTACACGCTGTTCTAATAAAAGCAATACAAAGGATGATAAATGAAAAAGAACTTTAATGTTTAAAAATTCTACCTTGTTGTGTTTAGTTAAAATTGTGATATTGTATTGTTTAGTTTTTTGTTAGTTGATATGAAATTGTGGCTTAGATTATCTTGTTAGCTTAATGTTGAACACTTTTAGGTTTCGTTTATTTTTGTACAACATATAAGATTTGCACACTTCATATTTTTGTTTGAATTGTATTGAAAAAATAAAATTAAACAAATATGTGGTTAAAGTTTTATTTTATTGAGAATATCCCACCATCCTGACTTTTTTACACTTATTTCAACTTTGGAGAGTAGATTACATAAATAATTCCAGATATGATCGGTACAGTACTGTAGGTGGAATTTTAGAGAATATATCCAACATCTGGCTTATAAATTGGTTGCTAATTGCTATATAGGAATAGGAGGTGAAGTTGATGGACCAGTAGAGTACAGATGAACTGTTTAAGTTTAAAAATACATAACATATGTGTAGTACTAAATTCCCCTGCCCTTGAGAATTGTCCTGAATTTGGGACTTGTATAATCTGTACGTCAATATTCAACATTTTTCTCGATTGGGTAAAAAAAGACACAGGGATGATCATGTTTATTGAAACTTGAAAAGAACTAGATATTATTTGTAGGTGATAATTCTTGTACCACCACCACAGAAGGCCTATATAGGAGTGTTTGGTCTATTGTATTCTGGTTGGAAGCGTGTAGTATGGGCAAGGCACTTTAGGAAGCATTTCAACTCAGTTTTCAGAGGTATGGATTGAAGTTCTAAATAATAGATGAATTACATCTATTATTTAGAACTTCAATCCATCTGGAGTTTATTACAGCCGTCCATTGGTATCACAATCAGGTAGACTGCTCTTTTGCAGTCAGATAATGTAAAAAAAATATTAATTTTTTCATATACATTTTCTAAATATTTGATTTTATTGTTTTATTTTAGCTTAACATCACCGAGCATTTTCTAATCGTTGTTTCTTTCTTTCTTGATATTCTTGGACATTATCAAATTTTCTTTTATAAAGCACTTTAATGGAATTGTGGATTTTTGACTCTACACTAGGTACTAAGTCAATACATTTAAACATGACAATTTTGCTTATAAAATCAACACTAACTTCAGAGTTGTTATTCGTAATTTTGTACTCTAAAGTCTCACAAGTGGCATCAAAGTAAATGTATAAAAATGAATCGTGAAATTGAATACCATTTACATAGTCCTCAAAATTCAGTGTATGAATTAGTTTATGACTGAACTGTTCATTTTCAGTATGAACGGTGTAAATAAATATTTTCTTCACAGAGTGCACACATACTGCTATTATACTGCAATTGTCAGTCATTTTCATGATTGTAAAATTTACAATAGGCAAGGTCTCAACTTCAATGCCTTCTTCATCCATATACTTTTTGAATTCATCCTTTAGGGTTTCATCATTTACATCTATGTATGTATCTATAGTGTAATGTAGTTTCCCTCTTTCATAGTCCCAACATTTTATTGTGCCATCACCGGACGTACTCACCAAAAACTTGTGGTTGTGTGGCAATAGCTCTAAGTTATTGACAAATTCTTTATGGCCCAAGCAGTATGAATGGATGTTGTAAGTCTGAGGATAACAATTCACTCGTATTTTCTCATCTCTGTCTGAAGTGATAATGTATTTTTTATCGGTAGTTTGCAAAATGTTCAATAATAAACTCAAGTGACCCAAAAGCTTGGTTCCACTGTCTTCAGACAATATATTGTATATCAAAGCATCTCCAGTTTTATCTGCTACAAGTATGTGTGTGTTATCGTTCGCAAATCTAATTTTGCTCACACTCCTGGGTAAGGTGAATACTCTTGTCTCTTTTAAACCTGGCAGATTGTAAATTTTTAATTGTTTTGATCTGGATGTTACTATAGCCAAATAATTATTATCACTTGAAATCACTATGTCGGTTATTTTATCGTCATTTGATGTGTTGGTGTCGCACAAGCTTATGATCTTGTGATTTTCACGATCGTAGCAGTCAACATAAAGACCATTAGTCACAGCAATAATACTTCTATTTGCCGCAATGCAAGTCATGTTGAATACATTTTTTGATGCCGGTAACTCTAAAAAATGAAGGAGACACTTCACTGTTTATTAGTTGCAGTAAGTTAACCTATACATGCAACCAGACTAAATAAGT